>DWHO01001240.1:0-16107 GCA_018247575.1 Eurytides lysithous rurik
CCGCGAACATCGGCCCCGCCCGCCCCGCGCCCCTCACGCACCCCCACCCCTTATCACTTGCACCGTCCACTATCCACCATCAAGTTATGGTCCTATTGTGAAATACTCCGGCCGCTCGCCAAAGCGAACGCTATCATCATGACACTGCACCCTGAACTTGACTGAACAGTATCTTATATCCCAAAAATTAAGTCGGCTGAACAGAGAACCAGAAGTCGTGCTGTAGTAATAACAGTTGAAATAAACAAAAACGTGCAAAATGTTTCCGTTTGTACGTGTTCACAATCTAAAGATATTGTGAGATCACGATTGTTGTTGTCGTTTTGTTTAAATTAGTACTATTTTATGATTCTAATCGCTGCTTAGAAACTATGTTGATATTCACGAACTTAAAACGTATGATGTCATCTTGTATGTGACATCTATCGAAAAGGTATTAGAATAGATTCATCATTTCAAATGCGACTATGTTGGAAAAAACGTAAACTTGCGACATAATGGTGTTAGGAAAAAGAAATAACTAAAGAACTCTAGAATGACAAATGTCTGTACCATAAATGACTCGATCGTTCTATGTAAATCGGTGTTGCTACAACCGTTTCGTTTTGTTTTTAGATAACAATGCGGCGTGTTGTCACGGTCAATAGGAAATAAATAAGAAAACAGGTAATTGCCTAATAACCTCAAGCTAGCTCCTTAGCGTAACTAAACTCCAAAAGTCTTTTTCAATAAACTTCCTTTACAAAACTGCGCAAAATAATTCTGAAAATCAACGGAGATTTAAATGTGAGCATTTTGCGCTTTCAAGTATTAGTACTTAAAAGCTACAATTAGAGAATAAAGAATAGCAACCTATGAGTAAATTTTTGGATGTTAAACAAAAGCGGATTGTCCGTTTGAATTGACATTGAGTCATTCCTTCATTCGAAACTCAGTTGGAATACTAATTGGCATAGAAGTGAATATACCAACAGAAACTCCGACCGGCAATGACAATCATTGTACCTAATGAACTGTGGAGTTCTCTGCGCTTGTGAGCAACAGTTGTAAAAGCATTTCCAAAGGTCGACACGCACGTGACTCAAAGGCTGACGTCTAACAACCTTGTATTGGTCGTGTACCGCTTTTTGACACTAGCAACTGATTCCACCGCAACCATTAGGTACATCACGAAATACTAATGCTAATCCATAATGTAAATTGCGAATGCAAATTAGTCTCAATGTTTGAGTAGAATTACATAAATAAATAACACACTCAAAAAATAACTGACAACAAGCATAAAGTGCAAATAGATAAATCTTCTGACATAAGTAAATTGGTAATATAATTTTGGAAATTACAGAAGAAGAAATGAAAATGTTAGTGAATATCAACAATACAAAATAAGTTTCGTAAATGTCGTGTGCTATTAACGGTTGGACCAGACTTGTTTCGCTCAAGGTGTTTGTCTTTTGAAAATAAGAACGATGTATTTCCTTTTAATATCATACTTAAGGTGTAGTGTGCGGTGAGTCATATAGTCTGGCTTTAAATTCAAATAAATATACATATATGAGCGATCAATGATCTTGGTTAAAAGATAGTTTTGTTGATTCAGCTGCTCATCGACATCGAAAAATTTTAATAATCGGATATCAGTGACTATACCGGACGCAATTAAATATTAAAACGTTAATTGAATATAAAAAAGTCAAAGTGCTATTAATTTTAATTAGGATAAAGAAATTTCAAAATGCTGGCAACTTTAATTAGTAAGGGCAGGATGAATGTGCAATTTTGTGATGCACATTTTGAATTAAATCAGTTTTCAATTAAAGTAATCGAGGTCGTATAAAGGGGCCTGAAACCTATCAAAGCCGACACATTGATCGGATTAAGTGCAATATAAAAGGCGTCTCGGTTAGTGGCATTTTGTGGCGAAACCTTGGCCCGCATATGCCTTAAACGTTAGCCTGAATACAAACTGAAAGCTGCATCACTCTGTAAGCTTATTTAGTACCATGTAGACAGCCTTATCGATATACTGCAGGTTATTGCGGAGAAAGTAATACATGATATGTGAAAGTTTAAAAAGCATCCTATTTATAAGATTTTTTTGATTATTTCTTTTTTTATATTTAAACGTTACCCTTTCAATCAACAAGCAAATAATTACAAAATACAAATAACACGTATACGACTTTTTTAGAATATGCAATTATGGTAAAACAAACGTAAAGAGAAAGTGTTGTATGCAAGTTAATATAGTCGGATAATGTTATTTTCATAACATAAAAAAAATTGGAGCAACACTGTACATTCATGTAAGATTAGGCTATATTTAACAATATTATAAATGCCATGAATAAATAAGGTCTGATAACGATAAGACAACTCATATCAAGTATGTCCGTTGTAATTAACGTCTACATGATAACGCAGTCTCTTCATCATTTAAAGTCAATTTAGTTTAATATTAAAAGATTTTAATATTATTACACGTACGAAGCAGCAAAGAGCGTCTTTTGAATACTAATTCGCCATTTCTGCTTAAATGCGGTGCGTTTTATAGTAAGTTTTAATTGTACGATTGCGTGTCAAAGAATACGATGTGGTAAAATTTGTACCGAATTACTGGAACGTTAAATGAATTCAGTGCGTAGGAATAATATACCTTCGAAATAAGAATTAATCGTCCTACATTGCGAGAGAAAACCGGGAAAAGTTCACTATTACACGTACAACAAATCAGTCTATGAATATGCGAGTTTTTAAATAATGAAACTTGAACATTCGTACACCTATTAGAAATGACAACTTTCACGATACAACGCATGAATATTCAACACTAGATGTAATTTTTACGTTAGCCACAAACACTATTAGTAATATCGGGTAACCACCGAACATTGGACGTCCACTTCCGTCCGCAACGCGGCTATTACTAAATAATGTACCACTGGCCACGACTTACGGTTAGCAATGTAACTGTTAAGATCGTCCAGACGAATACAGCTCTTATTTATAAAGAAATTCAATCGACTATTGTTTACGAGGTATTGATGGACAAGTTATGCACTTATATCGTGCATCGCAAGTACGCAATATCACAGTATCGAATACAACTTTTGAGGTATACTGAATAGTAAAGTACCTCCACAAAACAGTTATTTACTTTTAAAAAATTACAAATCAACCAAAAGTTCTATTGTCAATACATAATGGTTGGGCCGTTAAATATGAGGGATAATTCACCATACCAGACATGCCTTAGAGTAATACCTATTATAATAATACCCTGTTTAAATCAACCGTGTTAAGTCGTCATTGCTATTACTACTTGTTACTATTATAATTGTAAAATAATATTTATAATTATCAATATACAATAATAATCATATTCGAGTTTCATATAATTATACCAAAAAGCTTAAGTAATTTACTGAAAGCGACCTTGGCAACAAAACATCCATCCACGGAAATAATGTGCATTGAAGTGGTATATTATAATTTAAAAGACAAATCAACTAATACTTTAGCAATACGTAAAATATATTTAAGACCATAACATATATATATATATATATAAACTTTGTAATAATATACTGAGCTGCAATTATATTTTACAACATACATGTTTCGATGCTTAATAGGGCTTAGGGACAAACAAAGCGTATGTACAAATGTTATGATTATGCTCTCACGGTCAACTTAATAGTATGTCGGGCTGGACCACAGATGTTCGACCAGGGGCGATGTCTGCGTTCGTTCTGCCGCCTCTACACTACCCGTCCGCTCTATTCCCGAGCACACCTCGATCGATTGCACGCCAACACGAATTCCGCAGAGTGCGACAGCCGGGAGACATTTGAAGCCGCCATGCGGGGTCTCGCCCTTACGTAAAGATGCCGCGCGCGGTGGGATCGATGATTATAAACGCGAGAGGGTGTGAAGTGCGGCGTGCGCGTTAAACTCGTCTGTTGCGACAGGTGAGGACGGGTGTGACATTAACGGCATCACCAAATCCGGGTGCAGCGGTGCACCGTTCCTAGCTATGTTTAGCGCAGTGGAGGAGACGCGAGGGCCCCCGGCGCTCCCGTATCGATCGTCGGAGTACGCGTGTCGCGTGGGTACGGGCGCGGCGCGCACTGGCCGACCTGCGCCGCGTCCGCCGCGCATGCGCCGTGCCGGCACAGATGTGACTGGCGCAACCACGCGACAGAAACCACGAAATTATCATTATCATCACATTAAAAACCCGAATTATTAACGCGACCGCAAGCAATTACAACGGAGTTAATTCTAGGCGTGCATCGCTGGATCGTACATTATTCCATATAGAGCACTCGTTCCGCCGGACGCAAACCGAACTGCGTCTATTTTTGACGCCAATCAATACTTTTCGCGTCTAGGCGAACACGAGCGTTCTATAGATAACAATATGTTTATGAAACAAAGACCGTGAATCCGCAATTCAGCGGGGCGATAATATTGTACCGGTATCGTACAATCGCAAGGAGATTGTTGCAATTTGCTCTAAGGTCAACATGTAAGCGACACAACTATTCCAGAAATTTGCATCGGAAATTTTCTATATTACAATCAAAAAAGAAGGGAGGGGCAAGACGAATGTACCCTTCTCGTGTCTTAACAAGGTACAAATTAATATAAAACATTAAATAGACAAAAATTCTATTTAAATTTAAACGCCGATAAATCGAAATTATAACGTAATAATGTATTTTTAACAAGAATAAAAAATCTTTTTGATTAATAAATTTATTTATTAATCCTTCTTGTACAAAGTCGCCATCATTTCACCTCCACATCTGCCAGACAACCTTTAGGTGGTACAGAGAGGATAGAGGAAAGAGAGAGAGAGAGGTAACAATGTATGTATTTATAAAAAAAAGTAAAACAGAATGCTGTTTTATAATTCGTTTCATTGTTAGGGATCGATAGACACACGTAGGTCTTTGAATGTCAAATGGGGATCAATGAGATCATTTAATAATCTCCAGGGTGGACTACTTATTACCTTACCATAGGCGGCATGCACCTAGAGAAGTCAGTTAGCGACTATTTTACCATAATAATTTGACTGTTACCTCGTTTTTACCAAGAATAGACAAGAAAAAATTCAGATTCAAACACTGATTTTCTATCCCTACATTACATTACTATAACAGTGCAGTTATTTCATTATACTATAGCAAAAATTGTATATCTTAACGTATAAAAATTGTATATCCTTGATCGTTTACTTGTGATAATCATTGGCTATCTTTAGCAATTTAAAAAAAAGCTATGAAAACTATATTTCCGTGAACATGTTTGGTTAAAAGTTATTAAAAACAAACCGAAACTATATGATTTTAGGTTTTTTCCACTAAGTAAATTGACCAAATAATTTATTAATAGCTTTACAAATAGTAATAATGATTCTACCCATATAAAATGTTCTCACAAAGCAATAAATCATTTTAAGAGTACTCACGAAAATAATTGAGCGTCTCCCTGATCTGATCAGGTGTAAGTGCCAAGTCGTCGGAGCTGACTGGCAGCGCTGGAGATGGGATAAACCAATCTTGATTCTCGTACCCTAAAAATAAAAAAAAAATCATAATATCTATTTTTCTTTACGACAAACTAAATCTAATAACAACTAATTAGGACAAAGAACAGTCGTTGATTAAGATGAATCATACAGTGCTCGCAATTGTATCCGATTAGTGCCTGTTATGCATCGCACATGTTTAAATTGACGCCGCGTCTATATTCTTTTATAAATTTTTGAGTTTAAACACGATTATTTTACTTTATTCGTTCTTTTTTATTGTTCCGTTTTTTATTTACACATTTTTCTTATAAACTAAAGTGCACTGTATTATTTTTTAACGTTTGCCGGTTTAATAAAATTCATGCACGGCGTTTCCGGCTTTAATATTTTTTACTTTTAATTTTCTTTTTTTTCTTCTTTTTAACACCGCTTTTCTGCGTGGCCATCACATCCATAACATACTAACGTGAGCACATCACTACAACCGTGTCTCTCACGACAAGTCTACGTCCCGCGATAAACCAGGGCACAGTTTATCAAACTAAACATTAAAAAAAAATTACACAAAACAAATTTTAAAAATTAACGCACTAGTTGAGCGATTAAATCGAGCGTAACGTATGCACCGTATCGATTTAAGAGGCGAAATAAAATTTGGAAGCCGCCCAGCGAGATTAAAATTTCTAGTTTCAATCAATCCGGCAAAGGGTCTTCGAAACCGGTTTTGGTGTAGAAGCAATAGGTACTAATAGTCAAGTGCATATAGTTGGAAGCTTTCTCTAAAACGAGTATATTAATCTAATATCTAAATAAGCTGCTTTTCAAATATGTGGTGTAGCAAAATATACAAAATAAATTAAAATATAAAGAGCGAATATCATAAATTCCAGTAAAACAAACACAACAAGTAACGTACTATGCTAGGAGGCCATTACTACAACTGAGTAATAATTATTATTATTAAAAAAAACTGAATATAAGAAGGGATTTGAAGGTTTCAAGTAAATGATAAAACAAAATGTAAATGTGTAAAAACAGATATCGACTCAAAATAGGGCTCTAATCTATCATATATTTTAGACATTAGAACAGTACAAACTTTCTAAAGATACTCTTCTCCTTGTGTTATTGAGATTTTAAGAAAATTAAGTAGGTTACACCATTGTAATACCCATTTATTTCAGTTTCAGTACAGGATGAGGAACCGAATGTGTTAGAACATCGTATACACATCCAAAAATAATTTAATCATTAAGGATAGAGATTGTGGAGAAGGCACACCATCTAAGGCACAAGGGACTAGCTATGGTATGCGAGGAATCCGAAGTACTGTGGGTTGACAGATTGCACACATGAGACCGGTCGGCATGGTCAGCGGGCGATGACTCGGCCGATGAGACACCATTATTTATAGCACCATCGCGACGCCGGCGCCGGAAACCCTGCCTCACTTTGTGGGACGAAACGGCGCTTGATCCACATATGGACTGCCAACACCGTACGCATTTCGGCAACCCGCTATGCTTCATAGAATTAAGTGTTGAGCAGAGCTAGTCGAGCGTCTGACATTAAGCGACGCACTTGCCCACGACAGTGACCCTGAGTCACTCTGTTTTTGACACCCCACTACGCCCATCTTCCAGGAGATTCAAGACCGTAAACCTCCTTGATCAGTAATTACTCGGTAAACATTTCCTTTCTTATGAGAACGCAATCATGCTTTAATATAGGACAACTAACAATAGTTGAATGGAATGTACTCGTACTATACACTAATATCGCTAATTTTACAATGCTACTGAAATTATGTAACTTTTGCCTTCTCATATTATTTCTGTTTAAACTTTAATTACTAAGGGTTTAAAACAAAAAGTGCAGTATTTCACAATATTAATTATACCAAAAAGTTGATGGAATAACAGTTTTTGTAAGTTTCATTATCTTTCAAGGAAAAAGTTATGTTTTTATGGTAAGAGAAAGGTAGGAAAATAGCGAGACTAACATTCCGGTTGTTTTATTAGCTTTTAAATCCGCACATATTTACGACATTATTAACATTATAAACTGAAAAGATTTTTTTCGGTTTTTACGTTCTTTAGCGCACTGCCGTTCGTCCGGCACTACATAATTGGAAATAATAAGTATTACAAAAGAAAGTAAACAGCAAGAGAACAAAGACTTTCACATGGCAATGGAACGCAATTATAGATAAATCTTACAAATAATCTTTGAGAAAATCCATACAAAAACCGATTTAATTTGCGGTTAATTTAACTTATTTTCCATTTAAGTACAAATTTCTAAGAGCTTGACTTTAGCTTTAGCTTGAATTAACTTTTAGTACGGAATTGAACAGAACTTAATGGATGGATAATTTATTTGTTACAAAGTGATCAAAGACAGCAGGTATTTATCTAATACAAATATATACCAATGACATTTTTAAAGGTACACCCACCATGTACACATGACGTAGTAGTGCTCCTGACTGCAAAGCCAAAGGTCGTGGGTTCGATTTCCACCCAGGACAAAATATTTGTGCGATGAACAACCTATGCTCAGAACATACACCTGTATGTTCTGTGTCTGGGCGTTAAATATCTATATAAGTATAGTTTGATATAAATAAAATAATATTCGAAATTATAAGTTTAAAACGCTGAGAATCCATTGAAGTCTAAAATAAAAAAACCGTAACTTATATCAAAACTTAATTACAATGAGAATGGATCCTTATTATCATATGACAAAACAATTAGGTAAAACTTGAATAACAAACACTTGACAGCTTAGACACACAAAATGCTAATGAATTTTTACCAAATTTATTTAGTGACATCGTGGATCTGTTGCCGTATACCTACCCAAAAGTTACCATGCAACTGGGAACCAAACCTTTCAAGACTTTCAAGGCATAAAATTCATACTACGCAAGTTTATGTCAACCGAAGTAATTAACCAACTTTGAATTTGCTTTCACGAATGCACTATTCATATATTTATCATAGAGGCAAAGTTTGCCTGGGGTTTTTTGGTTAGTTTAAACTGGAACACATATACGCATTATTGTCCAGTTCCATATCTATTTCAGGCGCTTAGTCAAGCAAAATTCAGTGTAACAATATGTACGATTTGGTCTTTTTGCCATTCAATTTAAACAAGAATGATTTCTAATAATACCCATGCTTCCACATTATTAAATACAAAGTAATATAAAAATAAAAGTAGAACAAAAACCTTATATGTATTTCATGTAATAAAACACTCAAAGGCGAAAAAGCTTTGTGCCAAATTTTAGCATGGCGAAAGAAATCAAACCGTGCTCCAGTTCTATTTTCTGGGTGTGTAAAAATATCGGTAGCCTCCTTTCGTTATTATTACCGACAATGCGTGTACATCTAGCCATTTGTGAGAATACTATAATGACGTTGTGGTATAACGTAATTATTATCAAAGTGATAAACTCCAAGGAGACAATCGGTTGAGTCTATTTACATAGCACAATATACGATGGCATTAATTAAACAATCTAATGCAAACATGTTATGGTTTGTACGGTTATAGCATATGATAATATGTAACGAATATTGTCAAATCTATTAATAACGATCACAACCGTGTAATTATTATATTTTTTGTACTTTCATTATATTATGTCACCGATTTTTAATATAAATGTAAAGTTATACGTTATTGGGGCAGAAAAAAATCCGAACTGCGTTAGAAAAACACACACGTAAAGTTGTTTAAAGCGTCGTGTACTTATCATGTTATTCCACTGTTATATTAAATTTATTGTATTTGTTTTTCATTGATGTACAAGCACTCTTCACAGACACGCTATTTAAATCACATTATTATATACAAACTTATTAACAAGTATCGTTATTAGTTATAATATATAATATTGATAACATTACCTCCGAACTGAGTAAGACTGTCGGCTCTCAGGCGATATTTTGGTATGTGCTCTTGCAGGAGACTGACGATCTCTACCTCGGGCACCTCCTCGCTATTGCACACCTCTGCGAACAAAAAAAAAACACATTATCAACAATACACGCACACTTGATGTACTAGGTAAATTACACTTGACAGAGAAATAATCGCGTTAATAAATAAAATATCTTGCCGTCGAAAAAGTCAGCATTCCTTGTATTAGTAACTGAGCGAATCGAAAACAGCTTTCGTTGTACATGGCAACACAAGTTAACCGGCGAATTGTTAGAAAGTCTAAGGTTTGAATGCGGAGTCGTGACTTGAGAGTTGAACTCGAGCGTAGTTCTTAACTGTATAGTACGGGCGTATTCCACGCGGGCGTCTACTTTCCGTATTTAGTATGGAGGCAGCAGACATAATCGATATCGCTCCCTACCGACGCGGCTCGGATGACGCGACTGACCGCGCAATCTGGGGGAGGAGAGGGGCGCACACCCCGAAAGATCTCGAACAATGTCTCCTCTGAAAATACAAGCCCTTTCAAATTTTCTTCCAAGAGGCCAATATAAAAATCTAAATGGAGAGCTACCGTGGTTAATTGATAAAACATGTCTAGTTAATGGAGCCCCATCAAAATCAAAACATTTACGAGTTAACACAACAATCTAAGATTCTCAACTTAGGAATAAATATAATTTATTCTATAATAAATGTGGTTGTGCTATTACTACTAATTTTAACGTCTTGATAAACAAACTCTAACTTGTGCCATTTTATGATATTTAACAAAATTTATTACCCAATGTTATGGATGTAGTATCTTTTCGATAATTAAGGTACGCCACAAAAACGATTCTCTTCATTTTTGATTGTTACCCTGTATTCATATTAATGAAGTACGAAACACGGGTCAGTAATTTAAGAAAGAAAGCTTACGTAAAAGAAATATTTCGGTAACGACACCCATTTCCGTATGTACAATTATCGATAATTCAGACCATAAGAGAGGTTAAAATTTGTGAGACCTTATCAAAATTGGAGAGTTGGTTTTGTATTTTATATGTATTATATTGTATTTTGCTTCCAGTACTAAGTGAATTTACATTTACAAAAACAAATTAATCTTGGTAATTATTATCGTGTTTATAGCGATATCGCATGAATTCCAACACAGCTTCGCTTCGACTTGAAATCCAGATCAATGCCGTGCTGCAGACAGACACGCTGCTTTTTAGCGTTATATACATGAATGTATAGACGAAATTCGCGCCTGCGAATCTGGCTGCGGCGTGGGACGCCAAATCGATCCGGTGCGACGGAATGTTTCAAACCAATTGTGAACATAGTCTGTTAGCCTTGCTTACGCAATACGTTGTGATGCAACCGATTTACTCTAAGCGTTGTTCGTTATTGAAATAACTAACCCGAAACATTGAACTGATCAAAATCTCATTTCAGACCATACTACATAAATTATTATCATAAAATCAAAAGCTGACGCACTGAAAAAATATAGAAAAAGAAAAGAAAAAATAAAAATTCCACGTGCGCCAGTTTGTTTTTAACGACCTCTCAGCACACCCATACCTCCAACGACTGGTTGATTAAGTAGTCATGGTACAATAAAGAATCTCACATGCCTATGTGAACACTAAAGACATTAGTCTTTTTTGAGGCAGTCGTGGAAAACCATCACCACGTGAGCAATGCAATGAATGGGGCAGATTACCACACACTCGGAGTCAAAGCACGGTAAATAAATAAAGCCGTAGGCTGATTACGGGCACTGACCGCTTCCCTGCAGCATGATTAGAATGTTACCAGTAACGGGGTATTGCAGCCGTACTAATGCGGCTTCTCGGTCGTTCTCATTAGCGTGATGTCTTGTACTTCGCAACATACAAGGTGAAAGTGACACGGCTTATCTATACTGAATTAAAATGCAACCGATTTAAATAACCACCCCGTTTCGTTCAGACTACCGGTAGCTTCTTAATGTTTAATTAAGGTAACGTCGGTTCACGTGTGACTTTTTTAATTTTACTTTTAATTCTGATTTGACTTATTAGTATGTCGTTTTAGATCTATTAATGGAATGTAGTTGGGTGGAATGTGAGAGATATTCTTTTGATTTAATATTCTTCGTTATAAAAACCGTTAAATGTCTTTAAAGAGTTAAAATGGCAACTTCCCCAGCACTTGAGAGAATTTTAGGAAAATGACGGCAAATGTCATATTAGTCCATGGCTTATTATACTTTTGCTTAAGCTTCATATTAAATCATTCCTATTATACTTTTGCTTAAGTTCGACAGTTATTGTAATTTGTGAAAATCAACTAACTGGCGATCCATTAGTTAAAGAATTGCTTCAGAATTTTATTCTTGAACTTTTAAACAACTAATTGTTCTAATGCGATCATTAACCAATTGCAATTCACTCATTGTGTAAGAAAAACGATCTTGTAATGAAGTATGCCGTTGTTTCTATTATCTTAAGATAATGGGATCGAGAGCGCTTCAAGAATAGCTTTCGTGCACTTCTCGTTAAAACGATAAATACGTCATTGGCGTGAATTTAACTCATCGGTGCTCTGCCGAGATAACATAAATCGATTATACAATACAATAAAAAAAAAGAAAAAAATATAAATTAAATGTTAATTATTCACTACACTCAATAAAGGATGTTATTGTCTCTGTTCTTCCCAGAAGGAAAAGTGCGATAGAATCAAGTTACAATCACATGACTCGACGACAGCTCACCTTCACCTAAATTTTCAATTTCGATTAAAAATGGATTCCAATATTTAACCTTTAAACTATCCCAATCGCTCTATACCACCGAAGTTGACATCCGGCACCAGGCACAGACAGCGCATATGATAAAACCTGGTAGATCAGTTAAAACAATACTTACGGGGAAGTCCCGAGCACAAAGTGGTAGAGAGTGAAGAGCATAGAGTGCATAAAGGCACTACGGATGACCGTAACAGTCTAAAGACGTCGTGGTATAATGGAACCGTACAGTGTTGTTACTCACCGTCACTCCAAGTGAGGAGCAACTCCTGCTGCTTCTCGTGAAGCACGTTGCGCCGCCGCGGACGCGGTCTTCGCTCGCTCATATTAGAACATAAACTCAACTGCCCGCTATCCCGACTGAGTCCCGACGATGCGCCGCACATGGGAGCGGTGACAGTTCACGGGAGAACGGTAAACAAACAAACCGCTTTCACCACCGATGCGTACGTGAACTGGTCGACGGTTACAGCGCTAATCATTTCCATAATCTAGATAATGTCGGGAGACGTCACGAAATTCGATAATGACGGGCCGATCGCGACCGTTGGCGGTCGGCCGTGGAAATTTACAGTGCACAATCGTATGACCACTGAAAGCGTTAATGATTCCACTAATGCATTTATTTATGCCACTTATTATTGTTCTCTTTCCACCTCATATTTCGCATTGATTGGTGCATGTCTGAAAAGGGAGGTTTGAAAATGTATGTTTGAAAAGGGAGGCGAATGTGTTGTGTCGAAATTAGTACAAAGTACTGACTTGTAAATGCTTGGAATGCCATCACTATGGCCTTGCAATTTTACATTTTTTTTCAGTTTTGTACCTCTCTGTTCTCCCATTCGAGTAAACCGAAACGAAACCTTAAGACGTTTAATAGCAATATTTTAATAACTTCTACTTACGCGGACATTACACATTATAAAATGAAGCTTTTACGAAGAGAAAAGCAATGAAAAATGTTATTTATAGAAATATATCACTAGATATAAAAATATAAACCAATATGATCTCAAAAAAATCATTAAATATATTTAGTTTTTAGGGGATTTTTTTTTGTATATATATAATCCAATATGCCAACTTTTTCATGAAATCGAATAATATAAGTGGGCTAAATGGATAATACAATAGCACTAATCACCGCTTTAAAATTAATATGGCTACCAACTTTAGCATTTATGATATTTGACCATAAACAACAAAAAACAGATAGCTTTTAAAAAGTAGTTAAGTACGAAATTTATTCTATGTCATAAATCACATACTCGCATTAACCACTTTATCTTTGATTTTTACGTTTAATTTATTAATAAAAGAAAAATTTATAAAGGAAGTACTATAAAATACGTTATCTAACCGTACGCAACGGATCCCGACTTATTTTGCCAAAGCCCCGTAAATAGAATCATCACGAGGCCACACGCACAGTTCAGCGGTGGAGGTGGACCCGGTCGTCGCACCCGTGAGTCTACCAATAAAAATAAGGATGTCGTCAATATGTTGGCAGCGAATGTAGTAGGGTCACCTCAGCACCGGATTGCCCCGCTACTATAGGCAAACTAACGGCCTTGTGTGCACTGGCCTCAATAAAAAGGGTCAAACAATTAACAGACGAGAGGCTTGTTGCAAATATTGCAGAGAAAATTGAAGAAATAACACTCCATATTTTAATGCAAACTGGACTTAGATAATTCTACTCTTCTTGAATATAAAAATGCCATCAGAATGTCAAGCATCTGCCTAGCCAGCGAAAAATGGACGCAGTAAATTATTCGGATCGTTTGGTATTCGATGTTAAACACAATGCGATAAACTGTGAAAATTGTTGTACTTAATACTGTGTAATGTAAGCGTGCATATATGAAATCGTTACGTTATTAAATGAACACTGGGTAAAACTAGACCGTGCAGAGAGAATTACAAACACTAGGTTGTTACGTAAACGTCGACATAGGCACTAGCGTCTTCGCTCCTTCCAGTTTCTTGTGTAAATATCCGTAACAATGTCCACGTTACGGTATTAAGTTTAAAAATATCTCACTGAATTACTCTGGTCTTATATCGCGGAATGAAACACCGATCGATGCAATGTATAGGAAAAATCACGACACTTTCTCGCCTTTATATCGCCATTTATAAGCTGAATTAACAGTTATTCCATATAAATTGTTACCAATTTCATATGTCAGTAATAATAAGTCATTATATAGAATCGAAAGCAATTTAAACGAAGCCGAAGCAAACTGTTATTACCATGCAAACCAGTGCACTCAATTGAAAGCGGTACCTTTCATTGCTCTTTCGCAGTAAGGGTACGTCGGTGCCTCGCGGTTCACTTAGCTCTACTTTAAAAACAACATATGTTTCGAACAAAAAGCCAGCTCTGCTTGAAATTTAATCAGAAAAGTTACGCAAACAGAAAAAAAAACGCAGTAATTTTATCGGTTTCTTTATAGCAAACAAAATGACAACCGTAATGAAACTTGTAAGCTGCAGTACTAGTATTTGTTAAATTATTATATTAAACGAATTATAGTTCGAGCAGCGTCCGTGTTGCAGCCGCTGGAAGAAGCGCGGCGCTAGACTGGTACCGTACTGCGCTCACGCCTGCCGCCCGCCCAAAATAAAACATGGACACCAGCCAACCACCGGCTCGCCCTTTCATTCATTCATAAGCCCCACGTTTGAAAGCCTTTTGTAAAGCTGCCGATTTATACATGTAAAAAAAACTCGTGCTACGTCTTGAAGGATCTAAATTTGATGCTGTTTATACGAATTTTCCCGCGTCCCGAACATCTATACCAAAAATCATGAGCAAATGACAATGAATGAAACAAAACTACAAGTTTATAAAATAGTATACAATTATAGAATTTGATGCTTCATCGTTATTTAAATTATTTAAATTGTTTCAAATTAGCGTAACGTGGCATTTCCCACGATGAAACAATTGCTTTAAAACAATAAAAGTATAGAAGAGCCTTTTTTTCCTTTTTATTATTAATTTACTCCTTTAGAATATATATGTCTCTATACAGCTAAAATAAATACAAATGTAAAAATAAAAAAACTATATTTATAAATGAAGTAATGCATTGGCCACTATATAGAATTCTTTATTCTCGGAATTCCGTACGTTCTCTTCAAACGTTCACTGCCCACTATTACATTACGTAAATATGAGGTCACTTATTAAAATAATTAGGTCTAATTTATTACAACTAGCCATTAAAAATTAAAAGGCACTAAATCCATTTTTTTTTTGTATTGTGATATGATTGATCATTTAAAGTACAAAATAGCATATATTTATAAAAATATAGCTGTATAAATAAAATTGGATAAAAAAAACTTATTATTAAGATATAACTATTATCAAAATTATCAGTAGTAAGTATTTAACGCATGTGACTTATCGGAAAATCAGTGAATTTAATATACAATAAGGATAAACTACCAAACAATAACAAAACTACAAACTTCCTTTTATCATGAAAACAGTTAATTTTAATTTAACACAATATTAAATCATAAGTCTAATCTTTTTCTACTTTAGATCTCAATTTCTTCCTAGAGTATCACTATTTCCATTATCTTGAAGAAGTAGCATTCGAGAAAGCCGAAACGCACTCAAACCCTCTGGTGGTGGCAAATTATCAGCCCGATCCGCACCCGTCTGCACTGAAACGTCGTAATGCCCTCCTCGACCCGATCAAGGAAGGGGCCCATAGTTTCCAGGACCCACCGCTGGGGGTCCCGCCCGCTTTCTCTACACCAACACACAGTAGGGATCACACTAGTCCAACAAACACGGTAGGAAGAGTTC
>DWHO01001241.1:0-16106 GCA_018247575.1 Eurytides lysithous rurik
TAGGCGATCCGATGAAGCTTTACAGAGCCGCATAGGCTAAAAGCGTCAACGTCAGTTAAGATAAGATAAGATAAGACAGCTTTTAATTTACGGACTTCAGAAAAGGAGGAGGTTCTACATACACATAAGGGTTTGATCAATAATAACTGTTTAATTCGTCAACGTAACGAACAAAAGTAACAGTTATTTCGTCTGATAATTTACCAATATGGCCATGTAATTAATGTCACATTTTATTACGTTTAAGTGATATTATTACAGGTTAAGTGAATACACTATTATTTATTCCGTCTCCGTCACTAATGCCTTATCTTTGTAAAATATTATTAATTGTATATACCTCACCGCTGATGCAATATAAAAATTTCGATGTATTTTTTTCAATTTTGTATGTCGTAGTATTAGTTACAAATATCCAAGTGTCAGAATTTAGATACATCATTAGGATTGTATAGTTTAAAAATAGCCATTTTGTATGGATTATATATATAGTAGATCGTAGATAATTGATATCTAATATATACTTGCATGCCTTATGTATTTGGCATAAACTAAGCTTTTGCAACCTGTCCAAGACGTAGTTATACTTCGTCTGTTTGAATTCATTGTTGAATTTTTTAATGATTATGTGAAGCAGTAAAAGAAAATCGTTATAAGTGTTATGTACATTGTATACAATATGTAGTAAGTATTACCACCAGGTATCTATCGTTCGTATTAACGTATTTTATTTGGTAACTTGACTTCTTCAATGTCTGGCAATTTTGTTAATGTTTTTGTACTCAAATTATTGTATTTTCTATTTAAATTCAAATTAACGAATGTTTAAAATAAAAATAAATTTATAAAATGTTTCCATAAAAATTGAACGAAATCTTAAACTGGGCAAAGTAAAAAAAACAAAAACGGTACCAAGAAATGGATTCAAGTGGATGAAAGTTTTAGGTAGAACAAAATTTATGTAATATCTGTAGTTGACAAACCTTTGTTCTGTACTCAAAATTTCATTGGTGTTGTAAAAATATTTTAGAACATAATTATAAATTGTTTCAAAGATATTGAGTTATATTATTTATAACAGCATGTTAAAATAAATACTGTTTTAAAAATAATAAAATGTAGTATTACAGCTTGTTTGTCACCATTATTTTGTGTTTATATGTCTAAGTTATTAAAATAACATTATCAGATTAAAAAAAAATTGTATATAAATGCAATAATTACTAGTAAGACTGTAGTATCAGATTTATTTACCTTTGTTAGTTATACATTGGTAAAAATATTAATGTAATGAAACAATTTGACTTAGCATTTGGTTTTGTAACAATAAATTCAGGCAAAGGTTATAAGGTAATAAATGACCGCTACTGCGAACATTTGTTGTAAGCAATGTGAGCCAGGATATGCTGCAGGCTAAATAGAAGCATCGGTTCCAAACCAACACTGTAATTATGATGAAAAATATCTTCAGAATTGTAATTACTTTATCTTATGTGCCTAAGAAATAAAAATTTCCTAAAATATGCAATTCTTGTTCACATTAACTAAGTAAACGACAAGTTTTTCTTTGCTTTGTAATTCAGTATAAGGTTAATAATTTCATACAAATAACTATAACCCTTAAAAATTTCAATGATGGTATCATAGACATTTTAAGAATAATCTACCTATACTTATAAACAAATGAAAGTATATTTATTTAATGATGTATTTGGAGAACACATGTCAGACTTCATTTGTTCATAACTACAGATTACAATTTAGATTACCTGAAATAAAATGCTGGTAAAACTAGCCTTAATTACACAAAAGCAAGTTCAACTTTAATAAAGGCCACAGTAATTTAGGTATTTGATAAATAATAGGGTGATTACCCTCTAAGTGGGTAGGAAAGAGCCATTAAAAGTGATCCTTATACATTACACATGCACCCAATCTACTTTCAAAAGAATACAAAGAGGACATGTAACGGTAAATGCAATATTAACATTTGAGATAATCTAAGTGGAAATACTTTAAATAAATGATATTAAAACTTGCACACTAAGGTTTTACATAAAGACTTAAGCCAACATTCACAAAGTAATAGCTATAAAATTTTAATCAGTTATGTAACTGTAAAACAGATATGGTACTACTAAATCAAGGGAGTAGATTGGGTTATTTATAAAGTTTTTATATGTTTGAGAATCTAAAAAGTGCTACCCTCCGGTGGCTGTGAAAGTTTCATGTTCTCCTTTAAAGTCATGAGACGTCTCAGCTCTTGCAACACTGTTTTGATAGTGTAGTCACGCTGCCATCTAGCTAAAATTGGAACTTGTCTGTTGTCCACCTGAGAAAAAAATATTTTGTGAAGATAGAACATATTTATTATATTCAATTAATATATTGGACCTTTAAAACTATATTAAATTACAAGAAAACAATGAAATTCAAGTTTACTGCACTAGCTAACATGAGTGTTGTTTTATAAACAATACTAATGTTCATATATAAAATCAAATGTATCATTCAAGTTTGAAGAATTGTAAAGTGATTAAAAACAGACAAATAAGGTACTTTATATTTATATAGGTATCAAGGTAAAGTACTTTATATTCTTACTTTTGCTTTCTTGAATTTATTAAATAATACTCAATAAATTCAAGGAAGCAAAAGGTAAGGAATATTTTGATTGGAAAAATTTTGTTCTTTATGATAATATAATAGAAAATACTCACAAGTCCTGTCTGGCTATTAACGCAGTTCATATTGATTCTAGATATAAATCGAGCAGTAGGAGGTTCATCTGGGTATCGAGTACCACATTCGATTTTAAGAGAGTACATTCTATTTTCATATGGTGTCTGAAAATTCAGAATAGAGTCAGAATAACATTAACAAATACAGTCATTATGGTTGAAAAATATTGTAAAAAAAAAAGTGGCTAACTATGATCTCCATTTCATAATAACCTTTAAGATAATGATCCAATGCTGCATATAATGTATGTTGCATATGGTTACATTTATACTGAATCATCTTGCAAATAATATTTTTCACTTAATAACAAGCATTACTTTGGATTATTTAAAATTCTATGGTTATTTAATATTTCTTCAACAAAAGAAATGTATTTCAACTACAATATATCAGTATTATATTCTTTGTAATCTTTTAAAAAAAATTACACTATGTTGCTAATTGTTAAGAATGAAACTCTTATTTATATGGCACAAAAATAATCAGAAAAGAACTTCTGTTTTACCCATTGTTGTATTTTATCTTAACCTAAATTCTTGATAATAATACTTTTTAATCATTAAAAAATTATAAATTGAAAAATAATTGATACATATTCTAAATAAAAAGTAAACACTATGCCAAATATGATTTCTCATTTTTCCAAAATGAGTGGATGGCTAAAATATACATATATATAGAAATATATTACATTTTAAAAATTAATATAATTACATTTCTATAAACAATACTCTATGCTTTGTAATACTATTATATTATGCATTATTTTGTTCTTTTGAAGTTATAATAATAAATTTGATTTACCTTTATCTATATAATAAATAGACAAAGGTATATCAAATTAATATTATGTATTTATTATAATTTAAAATTGTTATTATATTTACAAAAATATTTGAAAAAACAATAAAAAGAATGTGAATAAGCATTTGTAGGATATTAAGTCTAGATCAATCATATTACCAAACTAACTTAATGCTGTAACCTACTATTATTGCATTATCAAAGACCTACAATGCTCTAAATCAGATGCTTATTACATTACAAAAATTAAATCTATCATTATATTCTTACACTACTCTGTGCTGCCTGACATCTATGAGAATTAATGGTAACTAACATGTCTTAGCTTGTATAATAAATTGAAATGTTTACACATGATGTAACGCGAATTATTATTATTATTTTAGTCCAAAAAAACAGTAATTTAAACTATTTGATAATCTAAAAATAGATATTTCCTTAAAAGAAAAAAAATATCTTTACCCTTGGGGGGCCAATAATCATGCCAGTCCAATGAGTTAGGGTCATATCATCATCACTCTCGAGTCCCCAAGAAATAGTGCCATCGCCCACTCCCTTCTGACCTTGCTCAAGTTCTTCTAGGAGACGAAAATTTCTAGGAACCACTGTTAAAAAAAATTAAACCAAATTTGACAAATATGTTTATTTTAAGACAAAACTTTATCCCCTTGGAAGATATTAAGAGATTAAAAGTCATACGAACGGTAAAAAAAATTAAATCTTACCAACGCCTGATGACGGATTCGCCATGATCACAATTTCACCGGCGCTTACTAGCAAGAATCTAATTCTTAAAGTGCTTTATTTATAGATTGACGAAAAACAATTATACCATTAATATTACAAAACTTTCGTAAAGTTAAACAATTAACGATTATTTGTTATGATGCAATATAATTTCATTTATTTTACAAAATCTCCTCAACCCAAACTGCTCAAAGAGCAGGTTAGTAATTTTTTTTGCTGACTTTGACAAATGTCACCATTCAGCACATTATGGTTAGTCGATTCGTAGTTAGTAATTTTATCATTTTATAATTTAGTTATTTGAAAACACATCTTTTTAGATATTATATTACAGTGAACAAATTTTTTATTGAGTCGCTTTTATAGAAACAAGTAAAAGGTAATTTATTTCTGAACGAGAAATTGAGAAATCGTTAAAGACAATTAAATATAAAAATATCACATGACAAAGTAAAAAAAATGCAATAAAGCATTATAACTCGCTTCAAAAAGACGTTTGTAATTTTGTTTGAATATTTTTTTGTATGCATGTTATTATTAGTTTATGAATTCTTCCGCAATTGAGAATTGGTTCTTAATATATTTTTTTATTGTTCATGGGTAGGCACATTGCAATTTTTTCATAAAATGTCGGACTTGCACCGCCTAAATACCCCTCGATGTTGAAGGCGCATATAGTCAGGATAACGAGAACGCTTTCGTACACATCCGTGACCCCACTTATGCTGGTCGCATTGGCAGCGCCTAGTCTGGATGCGCATACTCTTTGGTTACTCACAAGGCCCTTTGGAAGATAAGGGCGCGCCTTCCTCCTCGACCTCCTTAAGAACGGCCACCAGACTTCCTCCAGTCTGTTGCCTAGAGGCAGTGGAAGGTAGAAGGCTTGCCTACTTCTGGGCCCTGACTCACCAGCAACTGATCTCTTAACCACCGGCGACAGATCCGGTCTCGATTTTTTACGTAACGGCCGCAGTGGGCAGACAGAGAGCGGCGCATCGTAATATCGACACTCTTCTCCTTCCGCAACTCCACCACGTTACAACAGCATTGCCAACCTGTTGAGTCATACAGTGGATAAGGAGAACAGCCTACGCAATAAAAATCTCGCATTTGCTAGTTATCGTATCACGGTTTGAAAGTTGCCAACTCAATAACTGGGCATAAAGGTATAATATCTTAATTCCGTGCGTGAGGGCAGCACAGTGAGATGACCGCGCAAGTGACGGCTGCTGCTGTTTTGTTTTGCGGTACCCATCATTTTCGTAATGAGCATGAGATCTAAAAGAGTGCAGGTGGCATGTTTAAATCATTTACACCCTTCGGTTAGGTTGAATCGTCAAATGCACATCCTAGGGTACGAGGTAATTTATATATATATATATCATGGATTTTTAAATGCTTTAAAAAGTATTAGAATTTATAACCTGTTTTTGGTTATTTAATTGTTATCTGTTCTAGCAGGTTTGTCTATGGAAAAAAGAACCTATCGCGTATCGTGGACTATGCGTTTTCTTTTCGCGTATCGGGCTCATCAACTTGTAATACGTACACATGGTTGATAAAAATATATAAGTTATCTTCAAGTTCGTACAAAGATCTTTAAAATATTGTTTAAAATAGCCATGAATACCTGTGATATTTGATAAACGGTATTGACGTGATAGTGCAGTTTTGGAGGTAAAATGCCCGCTTCCATTTGTGACCCAGTATCTAGCGCATTGCGTTTATCTCTTGGTGCAGAGGACTCTCAGAGCTCGTCATTACTGGATAGTAGGCTGTACTCATCGGCCAAAAGTGTTCTGTTGTCTAAAATAGAATTTGAAGAATCGGGTGACTATCAGAGTAATGTACTAGATGGGTTGAAATCTAAGTACGTGGTTATTAGGCCCAAAAAGCCAGTGCTTGAGAATAAACTACTCAAAAAGGAGGCTGGAACGGGTAATCCATTGTCAGGTAAGAACACTTGTCATCAACTGATATTGATGTTATTGTACATGTGTTGTAATATTGTCATAGGTTATGTGTTCAAATTTATGTCAATATTTACAGTAACAAACTTTGTTAATAATTTTTATTACTTGTATTATAATTCCGTTAATTTTAAAAGCATGCCAGTTAATGTCTTAGTAAAATAGTTGGTACTGTGTGTAAATAAAGATGTTTATTTATCTGACAAAACGGGAATAATCTTATGCTTTTATATTAACTCACTACATTAAGTATTTTGCATAATTTCAGATGCTAAAAATCGAGAAGAAGGCTTACCAAAGCCAAAACGAGTTCTTTTTCCTGTTGAAAAGGTTCAATTAGGATGGCAGGGTAATTGGAGTGCTGGATCAGGCATGCAAAATGTGGGCAATACATGTTACCTTAATTCTACTCTGCAAGCATTGTTTCATGTCCCTGCCTTGGCTAACTGGCTAGTTTCTGAAGGAAATCATACAGAAAAATGTAATCAACAAGGTATGTTAAATTTTTTCAATAGATACTTTTTTAATTGATAAAATTTGTTCATCCATAGTCATAAATATTTTATGCTAGAATAATTTAATACAAATAATTTTAATTATATCTACTAATTTACAGAAGCATGTGTGATTTGTGGTATGAGAGCTACATTGATGGCTACACAGAAAAGTGGTGGTGCACCGATGAAGCCCTGGCAGGTGTACTCAAAATTACGTCTTATTTGTAGGCATTTAACTCCTGGAAGACAAGAAGATGCCCATGAATTTTTGAGGTAACAGACATTAATAATTTCTTGAATAATTGTGGTTTTGTAAGTTATTTAATAACTATAGTTGATACATATTCTATAAGATAATTTTAATCCATTAAATAAAAAACATAATTATTTTCACAGGTACTTAGTGGAGGCTATGGAAAAATGTTATCTCTCAAGATTTATTAACTCTGATAAATTGGATCAATATAGTAAAGAAACAACCCCTTTAAATCAAATTTTGGGTGGATATCTAAGATCAACTGTAAGATGTCTGGCCTGTCATCATCTATCTACTACCTATCAGCATTTTCAGGTATACAGGCCAATGTTAAAACACTTTACTCTTAGTAATTTGAAATAAAATTTGTAAAATAAATATAATATTTTTTCAATAATCTGTTTCAGGATTTACTATTAGATATAAGAAAACATTCAACATTAGATGAAGCACTAGATTCATTTTTTTCTCGGGAAAGGCTAGAAGACTTAGGATATAAGTGTGAAGCTTGTAATAAAAAGGTAAGAAACATGGCATAAGATTATTATAACTGCAGTAGCTAATGAACAGTGAGCTTAATCTGTTATGTAGTTTTAAGTATTCAGGTTTTAATAATTTTATATGAGCAACAAGAGCAACCTCATTAAATAAAATAACCTATTTGGATGTGATTTTATAGACTGCCATAAGCCTTTAAATATCCAAAATCTGGGCATGATCATCATTATTAATTTTATTTAACCCAGTTTGCCAAATTAGTTTTTCTTATTATCAGTAGCCTGCCTAGCAATTTAAATTTCGAGTTATATCAAATAATTATCAACTTAACAAATTTAATTGAATTCTCATATATTTTATACCATATAAGGTAGAAAGTAAAGAAATTAGGACATTTTGTGAAAACATTTGTTTTATAACTTTGAAATTATAAAAGGGTTAGACTCAGTGTTGGAACGGAAAAGGTTAAGACACATGTAAGCCACAGACATGTCAACATATGCTTTTTTGTGATATTTGTTTTATGAACTTAATCAGGTTATATTTTATTCAGTGGCAAGGTTCCTTGTAAAGAGTTTCTATAATTATTGTAAAAGTTTTCATTTTCTGCAATGTAACCATAGTTTCCTCTAATATCATAATAAGTATGTGACAAATATATAGAAATTATTAAATAACATTATTTAGTGTTCACAAATTGAGTGTCAAAGTGATCTGAATAATGAATGTCATGCCCACCAGAACACCTTCATATTTCAGTTCTCCCTTAATTGCTATTTGATCTATTTAATATACTATTAATTCATATTTTAATACCCTTTTAGTGACTTATAACTAATAAATTACAGGTATCTGCAACAAAACAGTTCTTTGTAGAGAGAGCACCCATGGTGCTTTGCATTGCATTAAAAAGATTTTCATTAGCAGGAGGCAAATTATCAAAACATGTGCAATTTCGCAAAAAAATAACACTGAACAAATATATTTACAATAAAAACAATCCTCAACAATTGGTGAGTATTTTGTATTTATAAACAATTATTGATACATTTGCATGCATGTGTGTTTGCATGTTTAAGAGAACATGTACCTATTTGTGGATGCTTGTTTACATGTTGCACACACACTGTTATTTGTTTAAATTTTGATTTAAGTGTAAGTTTATTGTTGTTTATTATATCTATAATTATGGTTTTATGTTATTGATTTGACAATACTTTTTTTTTCAGTCATACAAATTGGTAAGCTTAGTAACTCATTTGGGGCCCTCACAAAACTGTGGACACTACACAGCCATAGGACAGGCACCTAATGGCAATTATTATCAGTTTGATGACAGTTGTGTGAGGCCACTGCCTTTGTCAGCTGTACTTGGTACTAATGCCTATATTATGTTTTTTGAAAAAGAAAGTAGTACATCAGATGATGTTATTAGCCAACCAACAGCATCTACTTCTAGTGTGGTGTATGGTCCACAACTGCCAGATAATATAGTAAATAGGGAAAAGAGTCCACTTAAAATTACTTTCTATAGAAATGAAGATAAAAAACCAATTATACTTAATAGTACCTCAACAGAAGTTACAAAATCTGATGTTAAACCTATCATCCTGAACACAACATTAAGCAAATCTTCAGAAACAAGTGTAAATCCTGAACCATGGGTTGTGAAACAAAATGGAGAAGTGGAAAAAGTAACACAGGCACCAAAGATTCTTAATGGTTTAGAGAAAAGCAGTTACAAACTCCCTGAGGATGACAAAAAAATTAGTTTTGTAATTAAAAAATCAAACTTAGATGATTGTCTGATAAAACCTAAACTTTCAAAAAGTGATTCAGAACTCAATTCTATGACTTTTAACCATGCAAAAGTGCTAGATAGAGCTGCATCGACAAGCAAACTTGCGAAGTCACCTAAGTCACCACTTGAGAAATTAGAAGAGCAAATGAATAAAAGTGATTTATCCAATCATGTAAACAAAAATGGAAATTGTAGTTCTAAATTGGTGCCTTATGATTCTGAATCAAGCAGCGATGAGCGCACAGAAAGGTTTAGTGATGAGAAGATTAGAAAAGAAGCTAGAGGAGATGAAAACATGAGACCAAAACCAAGTCGTTGTGATTCACCCCAAGGTTTGGTTGTTACAACTAAAGGGACACACCATAATTGGACTGTTTCTAAAGAAAAGAGTGGACCATTGCTAAGTCCAAGTTTGAATGGAGTGACAAATAAAAAGTAAGGTTATGTCAATAAAAACTAATTGAATTTTATCAATCACTGAAATGTTTATTTAAGTATCTGTGTATTTAAGTCCTATTTATCTATTCAGAGTGAAGGCAAAAGAGGAGCCACGCGGGGAAAATGAACAGAGTCCAAATACCAGCGTGAGTAGTATGTCTCCACTGAGTGACCACAGTGAGACAGGGGCAAATCCACCACCAACCAACGGACCCCCAGCGCCTGTCGTTGTCCACACGACAGGTGGCATAGAAACTGCGCGACACTTACACGGTCTCTCACACCGCGGTTACGGAGCACCTGTTAGTTCTTGGAACGGTACACACAGTGCTCTTTCGCGACAGGTACATTTACCTACGTGCAATTTTTTAAAATATACTGATTAAAAAGGCAAAACCTGGTTACGCCAGAAGTTTTAGAAAATAGTAAAATGTCTGGTGTCATCACTGAATGGCGGTTTTGTTTTGTTTGTTCATTTTATAAAGGCAGATTTCCTGTATTTATCAGTATGAGAGTTGTGACTTTCAAATAATTGTTTGCTAAGTATGTTTTTGTCTCCTGTTTTAGGTATTTGAGGAGAAACGTGAGGAACGAAAGCGAGCCCTCGAAGCTACGGACGACATGGATCGAGGACGCACTAAAAAGATTAAAAAATTCCACCACTACAACCGTTTTAATAACAACAGGAATGGTTATAATCCCTTTCAGGTATGTTGTTTTTGTGATATTTAAAAGGATAAATTAATAAATATAAATTTACAATCAGGAAAAATGCCTTTTTTCTAATACATAAGATTTTTAAGAAATTTAAAATATTTTTTTTTAATAATTCATTAGATTTTCAATTCATTCTTATTTAAATAAATGACAGCCAGTAAAAATTATAAAAGCTGGTTTATTAATAACTTACATACATTATGCGAGTTTTTTTTCTTCAGGATAAGCAAAACAAGCCACATTGGGGTGGTAGTTTCAAGTATAGAAATGAACGACGCTCAACCCACCACTTCAATAAACATAATAGTAATAAATACAAGCGTTTTAACAGGTACTAAGAACTTTTATTTTATTTAAATTGTAGTAGTATATTAAAAAAAAATCATTGTAACTAATGTTGGAGTATTTATTCTTTTAACCAATTACCTGTGTACTTCTGTGAAAGGCAATGATGCTTAGTCAAAGTCAAAGTCAAAAATTCTTTATTCAAAATTGGATTGATTTACAATCACTTTTTGACATCATTTGATTCTACTACCTGTTCGGAAAAAATACCTCGGTCCTGAGAAGAACAGGTGAAAGAAACTCAGCAAAATTAGCTTTTATTACTAATAAAATTAGCTTAATTAGCAGCTTAATACATTTAATAAGAGCTAGTAGTAGGTTTACATTCAATAAAGATCCATCAACTTGGAATCTAGAAAATACATATTTACTTTATGTATTTATTTATTGCAAATTCAATTTTATTCCATGTTTTTTCTATGAAAACTAACATGTATAAACACAAAATATACAACAACAATACAACATACAAATTTTCATATTTTAAGGTTGTTTCAATGTCTATCAGATAAGATATAAAAAATTTATAGCATAGTATGTATGTATATATTTAGATAAAAACATAAAACAAAAATATTTTGAAGTATAGATATTTAATATTTTGGTACTATTTTTTTTAATTGAAAAGAAAAAATTTTTTTTTCAGATATACCAATGGGCATCACTACCCTAGGCACCATTGACCCTGGTTTGCCAGTGTCTACCTTACTGTTAGTTTAAACAGTGATTGGAGTTAATAAGACACATACAAGACATTGATAAACATTACACAAAATTTAATGCACCGTTAAAAACAAAAAGTCCATTTAATGTGTACCTCTAATAGTTACAAAACAATATTATGAATAAAATTGATAATATACTGCCAATATTTAGCCTTTCTTATCATTCATATTGTGAAGTTATATAGACCACTGTTATATAATGAAATAGTGTTAAGACAATTTTTAGGTAAATTGAAGGAATAACTTGTGATTATTTATGCAGTTTAAAATTATCAAGCTTTTATTAGTAACAATAAAAACCATTTATTATGTTTAACTAAAATATTGGTTTGCTATGAAGATGAAAGCGGAGTGATTTGTTTTGATTATACGAATTGCCTGAAGACTAGCATAGAGTTTTAAATATAATAAGTATGAATAAATGTTGCATACTGGATAGGAAATTACTTTGTATAGATGACATACTGACGAAATAGATCACTTAGTAGTCGGGTAATTTAAGTATTTACTGTTAAATGAGTTTTAGCTAGTTAATGCAATATTAAACCTCTATTTAATAACTATGAGGACAAACAACATTTGTGTGGCACTGGTATTTTTAAATTGTGTTTCTGAAAGTTCTTGTTGACTGTTTGTATTGTAAACAGTATTTACCATTTATTATGTTGATGATTTATGTACTTGTTCAATGGCCCCTAAATAAATGTTAAGATCCACTGTTAAAAGACATCAATATAATAGCCAAGGACATTATACAATGTCTACATCTGTTATGAAATATTTTAATAAGAACTTGTTTAAGTAAGGCATACTTCCTTTATAGGTAAAATGCTTTTACTTTATAATATGTGGATTGTAAGTTGTGCAAATATATGAGTAAGTTAATCTCCTGTTTGGCCCACATTAGTATAGGGTTTCTAATATATTTTTGATGCAGTTTTATGTGGGCATTCTGCAGATTAAATTTCAGAATTAGATGCATTACTAATTCGTGCGATTTAACGCCATTTAGTTTTAAAATGAGTGCCCTAGGGTAAATGATAATTTGTAAATATCGAAGCTGTTAAAGCCTTTATTAATTACTTGTAAATAGAGTAGTATAATGTTTAGTAATCGTAAAGAGCCCATAAAATAACATATTTTCATTAGGTAATCATTTCAAGCAATTAAACAAGCATTTCTGAGTCTAATGTAATAGTTCAATTAGTCATTCGGTTTATTTACGTGTATAATATTTATCTCAAGTGTATTCCGTTATTAAAACAATACTATAAGAGTGTTTTAGCATAAAATCATGTTTTGATGTTTGACCAGATTTACAAATTGTGTACTTTTATTTAAGTAAAAGTTATTTCTCGACCATTCTATATATGGTATAATGTCTGCATTAAATTTGTACTTGACAGTTGTGCAGAATCATCACATGAGAAGAGAGATAAAACTTTATTGTTTGTATTTATTTAATTATAATGAGAAATATAGCCGAACAGCAGGCAGTAGGTAAATAATGTGGTAAAAGATTTAGTTTCCCGCTAACCCTTTCGACGTTAAAATACCGCATGAATTTTCTCCCGTAAATCTGTTTAGACTGTCACTATGTGATACAGAATTAATTAATTTTAGTACTCAATTATGAATATAGAACTGGGTAATATAAATTAGCCGATACGAAAATAATTGTTTTTAATTTGTTTAAATGGGGATAAACCTAAGTCTAAGTTATGTAGTACCTTTAAAATTTTATACTGGGTTCACATAGTGGTATTTTTTACACAAGTTTAGTTTTCAATTAATTTGTGTGAGGCCATCTTTTGTCCCAGTGTTATTATTATTATTATTTCATCTAATGAAATAATGTTTGCTTAAGTTTCTTTAGTCATCTTATTTAATTTTTATAAAACCTGTAAACTCCTTTCTAAGTGAAATGTCATTTTTTTCCATTAATTATACATAAGAATGACACTGGTAGATACATTTAGAATTATTATTTCATGCAGTTAATGGCATTGAACAAATAGATTATTAGGAATCACATGTGGGAAAAGGAGGAGAAGAGATTAAATCCTTTAGTTATACTTTCGCTGTAAATATTAAGTCCTTTTTATCTTTTCATGGGTATACTTAATGCGTCCTTGTAAATTACTTGAATACCTCTAGTTATAGGATTATTAATTTTGCTTTACAAAATAGTAAAGAATTTGTGGAGACAAAGTGTATCCACCAATATTGATAAACAAGAAATCTTACTACCTATATCGTGTTTTATTTACTTATAGTTAATGGGAGAAAATTTAACTGTATCAGATTTATAAATATTGAGACTGGCTGAATCATTTTCGGCGATTCTATTTACTTGCTTTATTATCTATATACACTACCGATCAAAAGTTTGAGACCACAAGACGTAAAAGCGACTGAAATAATCACCTGACGCAAAACAATAAATGACTAATTTAAAAAAAGCATGCAATCCCAATCTCGAAATCAATGTTCACCTTTATTTATTGAAGAAACAAAACAGTTGCATTCATATTCCTCGAAAGGCATATCTTATAAAATGTTAACGCCGTGGATTTTGGAAGGCGCACATAGCATTTAAAATTAAAAGCTCAAGGAACCTTTCGACTGAAACTGATCAATAATTGATACAAATTATGGAAGGTATGGAAGTTCGTGAGAAGTCTGATCAATATTGGAAAATATCATAATATAGATATGCTACGATCGATTTAGTACTATTTAATATAACAAAACAGGTCGTTATTTAGTAATTTTATTAAAAGATCATAATAAATGTAGTATGAAGAACATATCAAATTAAACTTACTTAACAAACGGTGGTTTAAACGATCACCCTTAGGCTTTTCTCTCCTACACTCCGCCAATGTGTTGAGTGTAATATAAGCTACTATAATAAATGACTGATCATAATTACAAATAATCAATATAATTGCATTGATTTTGTTCTGGCATATTATTATATAGATACTAGGGCTATATTTATCTAAATTCCACAATTGAGTTAATTTTTTGGGTAATTCTTTTGCTTGTTTACTGTAATCGAAGTGACACAATAGTGTTAAAAAATAAATACAACGCATGTTTTATTTATTTGATCTTATACAAAGAAATCGTGTAAAATCGAATGCAAACACATCACATAGGTAAAAAAGTCAATTAAAATTACCAAAAGATACATCCTATAAATATATATTTACAAATAGATTAAGACTGGGCATATTGCCTTCGTTATATCGGTAATCCGATATATGTAGAAATATTTTTTGCTCTGTTATTCCCTCAAACGCAAAGATTATTATTAATTTATCTCGTTATTGCTAAAGAACTAAAATAATTTTTAAAATAATATTGAAAAGTGTGTGATATAAATAGTAGGGATTAGATTATAGGCTTCTTTACATTCGGAGCATTAAACTAAATAAGAAGGCAATGATATACATAACGATAGGATCATCACGTCACGTATCACCTAGGTGATGAATATTGTAAAAGGTTGGTAAGACATAAACGGATCCTAATGTGTTTTACTGTTTTATCAATAAGCTAATAATTTTGTTATTGGCACGATTAAATTGTGATTGTGTGTGTGATGTAGTTAATTTTATCAGCTCGATTTTTAAGTTGAATTACATCATTCCTCAGTCTAAAGTGGTGTCCGCCACGACGTCACATTTGTTCCTAAATTATATAATTTCATTTATTGTTTTGGATTTCCTGTATCGTGACGAACACAAGGACGAGCATGTTACCTGAATCAGTACGACATGAAAAATAATTACCATCTTATTCAGAGTAAAGGTTATATCTACACTTACGAACATTTATAGATATACCTACCTACACGTTAGCCTAATATGGAGTTGTAGTTTGTATAAGTAAATAAACCTATTATAAACTTGATCGTTAGTAGAAGCTTACATAAAGAGATAGGTACATAATTTTCCTGTTGTAGTGTTTCGTTCTACCCTATATATCCATCTGCCTCGTACGCTTAAGATTATCTTACGAAGCGGAAATATAAACCTTTTAATCTGTTTTTTGTCTTCTATTTCTAACTTGCGTTATTATGTTTACTCTTACCATTATATAACTAAAGTTTATTTATCACGAATAACGATGACACGAACCTGTTTTTTTTTAATGCAATACCGTGAAGTTGCAAATTGCGTATCAAAGTAAGGCGGCGGTGGACATTCCCAAAGGGAAGTAATACCAAATTCTTCTATGTCAAATGTTTCTTAAACTTGTAAGAGAAAAATGAAATCGTAACGTCGTCGTTCTAAGCAGCAAGGAAGACGTAGCCATCACCTTATAGAAACATTATCTGATGATGTAAGGAAGCAGTTATGAATGCGATCTCAGCAAGCGTACGCTCTGCTGTTGCCTTTCGAAAGTGCATTGGCAATCTTACTCTCGATATATCTAATGCAGTGATTCTCAACCTTTTTTTTTGTCGCGGCACACTTTCAACGATTTCAAAATTTGCCGGCACCTAGAGAAATAGATAAGTTCAAAAATCATTTACTTACCTATAACACGCTGCGT
>DWHO01001242.1:0-16105 GCA_018247575.1 Eurytides lysithous rurik
GCGAGAACACGTCCAGGTCTGTAAGAAATCCCGATTATGCGTTGACGGAAATCCAAAAAGTGTTTCAACGAACAATTGAATGGTTAAACAGAAATTTAAATTGTTCAGATCAAATACTACAAAAATATCTTAGTATGAATATAGTCTGGGTGCTTATTAGACTAATTTGGTTGTTAGGTCCAAAGCTTTGTGTAAAGGTGTCTGGGAACTGTTCTGGGAACCCTTTATGAGGATCTTACTATTTGTGTCTGTTAAAGATTTTAAAATCGCTAAAACTAAAAACGAGAACATCACCCTACAAAACCAAGTAGAGTCCCTGGAAGTCAAATATGAAGAATGTACAAGGTTAGTGAATGTGTTTTATTATATAAATACTGAACAATTTAAAAAGTAAAACTGCTACAATATGCTTACCTAATATAGCTTCTGAAGGATGCATGACTATGAGATCCATGGCTTCGCGCACCTTCTGTCTAAGTGCGTCCTCACTGGCAAGTAGCACGAGAAGTTGAGCTGGTGCCAACTCTAACAGCATACCAGTTATTTTACCAGCAAATGTTGGGTGTAAAGAGTGTACCTGATAACAATTGTGCTCCAGTTAGATACTATTTAAGAAGTGGTAAAATGCTTCTGCAGAGCCCTCTTGCGAAAGCTAGTGTTTAGTAGATCCTCCACTGCTAAACATTACTGTTTTCTATTTGGAGGTCAACAATAATAATTACTGCATAAAATTAACCTTTTTTTGTATTTTGAGTGACGAGCACAGAGTTGAACTAAGTAGTTTAAAACATTAAGCACTGCTCAGCTGTTGTGCGCAAACTAATATACCGCATACCATCAGGTTAATGTCTTATACTAATTTAATTCAAGCACAATCACTTACTCTTGGGTAAAGTCTTTCGCCGAGTTGTGCCTGGTGAAGAGTGAGATGGTCGTTTTGTCCACCGGGTCTGTCTCCACTATAACCCGCTCCCTCGGTGCCAGGTGCAGCCTGATCATTTACAATATTAGAAATAACAATTTATAAAATGATGTTTGTGTGCTAAAGGTTTACACACGGTTTTATTATACAGTAAATAATTTCTTTGAAGATAGCACACCATGGGAATGATGTGATCGCCTCCAGGCCATTTCAAGATGTAAATTATAAAAATTGTCAACATAATTTAAAAAAAAAAGGCTAAAGCCCCGCTGAGTTTATTTCGCCTGTTCTTCTCAGGACGGAGGCATTTTTTCCGAACAGGTAGTAGAATCAATAGACCTCAAAAACTGATTGTAAACCAATCCAATTTTGAATAAAGAGTTTTGGACTATTACAATGTGTATGCAAAAAGTCTTACAACATAAATTTTCAGAAAAACGTCTTAATATTAGTATATAAAGTAACAACTTATATTTTATGTTCCACTGCTGGACAAGCGCCCCTCTATTGAGAGACCAAGGGCACAAGCAGTCCCAGTGCGGAAGTCAGGAATGTTAGATATTTTTCCACAATTTCTTTCATATGTAAGTTTCCTCACGACGTTTTCTTTTACCATGCCGAATGTATACACGTGTTATTGACTTGTCATCTCATTTACTCTCATATTTTTCTTGACAATTCATTAAAAATAAAATAGCATTTACCTGAGGCGAATAAGGGCGTGCGTCGACGCTGAGTACGCGGCGAGGTTCACGAGCGGCTGGTGGACGGGGTGCGGCGCGTCCTGGCGCCCGCCTGGCCGTATCTTTAGCGCGGGCTCTTCCTGCACCACTGTCAGTCAAACGGTAGAAACTAAATTTTATAGTCAAGTATGTCATATGTAATATTTGGGCTAATAAAATTTAAATTTACGCTCCCTTACCGGCACCTTAGTTTTTTCAAATCTGAATTTACTTTGTGTCGATGACTTTTTAGTATGAAATCTTTCGCTACACACTTTATGTTTTTGAACGTAAAAGTTTCGATATTTACCGTGTGCCACTGTTGCTGCTGCTAGCGTTTCCGGCATTCGCACCGCCCGAACCTGAAGTGCCGTTGGCAGAGCTGCTGTTTACACCACTGCCCGACGTCGGCTCCAGTGGTGGGAGTTTTTCATTAGCTAGTAAGGCCTAAAGAGGAACATTAACAATTTATTAAAAATGATCACATCACTCGAGACTGAGTAACCGGATACCTTTATTCACGCACCGTAGTCTGTATGTAAGGCGTTTTTGCACAAATGTGCGCCTTATGATCCGACGATAAGGAACACACTCGCTCATAATAGCACTTGCTTTGATTTGCACTACGCTCATATATGGTAACAGTCTATATATGTCCCAATACTAGGCACAGGGCGCCTCTATACAGAGCGTATAAGGGCACAGACCGCCACGCGGCCCCACTGTGGATTGGCGAACTTCACATTTAAAACTTTTTTTAAATTGTTTCTTAAATTATCCTTCTAAAGATTTCCTCACGATGTTTTCCTTCACCGATAAGTGTGTTAATCAGCACGCAAAATTGATAATTATAAATCAACAAATTCATTGGTGCCGGCACTGAGGCTTGAACTCAGGTTGCTCGAGTATGTTGGACTAGAGATATGTGATGGTATATTTCTACACCCAGTAATTTTACCCTGAAAACATTGCCCTTCTAACCGGAGCACAGTAGTGCTAGAACACTGTTGCTTGAAGGTAGAATAACTGGCAATGCAGCTGTACTAACAGAGATGGATTCTGCAAGTGTCCTAGTATTTACAGAACATATCGGCCCTAGAAAACAAAAAGGAAGTAACCAGTAAAACCAAAATTTTCACCAGACATAACCAATTGTAATTAAAAAAAAATTACTCCAAGTGTTATTTATTTATTACGTTTTCGCTTTCCAACGCTTTTGTTTTCAGTGGTTTAAAGTATGATAGACAAAGCACAATATATGTATCATGCCGCTAAAGTAAAAATAAGTTTTCATTCTACTCCAAATAAATGAAAGAGCATAAATACTTAAAGATACTTCCTAAAAAACATTACTTTAGTACGATATGGTCTACTTACACAAGATCAAAGCCATTACACGAGCCAAGCAAAGGAGAGAGTGTGGGAAGGAATTGGCGCCAACAAATTGGAAAACATTTTATTTTAACTAAAACTTTACTAAAATATTGTATCGACGACCTGAAGGCGTCGTTGTGACGGATTGTGTATTTATGCCAAGCCAATAATGAATGACAAGCATAGTGGAATGGCTAATTAAACGGCCCCAGATATTTTTTTATCATATAATAATATATATCCTGACAGGATATATATTTTATGAAGGGGGATGGAAGATGTAGGGGAGTGAGAAAGGGAGAAAAAGGAGGGAAGGGGATGGGCCACCGGCCACCTCACTCACCGGACGAAACGTGAAAGCGAAAACACTTCCACTTTACGCCGATTTTTTGTGAGGCCGTGGTACTTATCCCATTCAGCAGCGGGAGCAGCTGCGTGGCCCAAATAATTTTTAATAGATCACTGCAGTCAGGTGTGATGTTTGGAATGGTTTGTGTTGTCCTACGACGTACCTCTGCGACGCTGGTGTAGAACGAGCGCGCCACACCGCTGCCTTCGCCAGGCTCGTCGCGGAACGTGACCTTGACGCGGTTGACGGCGAGCGGCGGCTGGGCGCTGTGCGCGCGCCTGTTCTGGCCGGCGAAAGCGCTGTTCAGCTCAGCGAACGTCTGCTGCAGCAGCTTGGCCCGGTCGCGCTCCATCTGAAGAGTACGAGGGTCGCATCGTGAAGTAACAATACTTTGCCAATTTCCTGTACATTTTTATTGTTAGGTATTATTAAGGTCACGACCCGGCAACCTTTTCTTATGTGCGGGCATAATGTTATGAGAATATCGGGCAACAAATGTTATCAGAATATTGGCGCGGGCCACATTTCGTCTAATTAACACAATTTTTTTTTAAATAAAACTTATCTATGCATTTTTAACCATATTTATTATTATCACTATGATGTATAACAGTTCTGCTTAGACAGTGATCGCTTGAACTGAATCTGCGGCTTCCGCGGACACAGAGCAACGAAATAAGTCGTCTAGAATGGCTTTTACTTGCGCGGACCGCACCGTACTGGTTTACGGGCCGCTGGTTTCCGACCCATGAATTAGATGATAATTCATGGAGAATCCTCCACCTAGAATGTGTTAGTAGTGTAGTGCCGAAACCCGCTTGAACACTCGCATTCTAAAGTCACATAAACCACATCCAAATCCAGTTTATAAACCAACCTTGTGTAAAGTCAAATCCTTTTGCTGCGAGTTTCGAAGTTTCTCCATGTCGCGCCTGAACTTGACCTCCTTCACGGGGAACCCGCCCAGCTCAGCAACCACCGAGCCCGACTCGAGGCCCACGTCCTCGGTGAACACGCGCCCAAACAGGTCCAGCGAAAGCCGCCAACGCCCCAGCAACAAATCGTGGGACACCGAGGCGCCGAGAGACGGGCAAGTGCGACTATATAGAGCAATAAAAAAAATTAATTAAAAAGCCCGCAGAAAATTGTTTTTCGTTAATAACAATAATAATAATCTTGCTAAAATAAATTAAAAAACGTTCGAAGCGTCAAGATTTTTTTACTGCGAATTAAACCCTCCAAAGATTATAAACATGATGAAGTAAGTATTCACGTAAATTATTTTGATTGATTTACACCAAAAATAAATAGTCTTGTACATACGCTTGGGCAGGTGCATTGAGTACTTGTGGCGGCAACAACGACGAGGACGACAGCCCAGTTGTCTCTACAGTCACATGCGCCGAAATTTCTTGGGATTCTAAAGGATCCGCCACACTTAGCAATTCACCCTGCAAAAATGTATGTGTATAGATCTTACCCCATTATTGAAATAGTATTGCGTTTTGTCGTTATTTGTTGATATACCTCGCTGATGATATGTAGTGCGATTTATAATAACTTTATGTTCACTATTGAAAAATGATTAAGAGTAAAAAAAAAATCTTGTGAATTTTCAATTCTACTCTTTACTAAATTATATTTTTCTTTGTTTGCCTTAAAAAAACAAAAAGAACCCTTTTTGTCATCAGCAACATATAGGACACAATTTAACATGTCGGTGTCAAGTTGTGTACAGTTATAAAAGATCGTCCAATTGAAGAGAAGGGTAAAAATTTTGATAAAGAAAAAGTCCCCCAAGTAAGTGGAGTGACTTACAGCACGTACAATAACGGTCTTGCCAGGGCTGCGAGAGGACGAGGCGCGTGGCTCTTGCCCCATTCCAGACCCACTCGGTCCTGTCGAGTATAACAATGTCAGTTTTAGTTTAGTCTATTAATTAAACGTTTACCAAATAAATTATAAAAAGGAACTTATGTTCATTTTAAGGGAAATTATTGTGTATAAGTTTTTATAGCATGCAATTTAACACATGATTAGTCAAATTTTAAATACAATTTAACTGATAACAATAAAAGAGTAACCTACCGGCTTTAGGAGAAGTCAAGGTCTGTTGATGCGGGGCGTCCATGATGGAGCAAGCGGTATCCACGAGCGTATGGAATTCCGAAGGCTGCGTAGTTGCATCGCGCCGAGAGCTATTGCCAGATGTTGTCGCGTGGGGATGTCTATATAATTTTACACTAAATATAGTAACCAAAATATAAATATCATAATCCATATAAAACTAACTATCAGGTCTAAAATCGACCACCTATATTAACTATTTTTCTTATTATAAACATTATTCGTTTGCTTACCTGTGATGCTTCTTCCTCGGGATCTGTCGCGCCTCATTGGAATCCGAATCGGATAAGTATTCGCCGTCAGTGTCGATATCCATTTTTGTAACATTCTCTTTAGCACAGGACAAATCCTAAAAATTAATCGCGATATTTTAATATTTCATTTGCAATTGTTGGGTTAGACCGGATTTCGGCCATTTACACATGACAAACCCACAAAAACAAAATAAGAGAAAAATAATCGCTCACTTTGATCCGTAGAAGACGTCGCAGAAAACCAGCTATTAGATACAAAAAAAAAAACGACAAAAAACGCCAAAAATACTACCATACCGTCCATTCGCGGTTATCGATGTTTCGACATGTTGGTTTGACCTGTAGAAGGCTTCACATATCAACGTACCTGTGGCTCGTCACGCGTCATAGTATGCGGATGGGTTGGTGGCGCGGAAGCAGGTCGGGCCGGGGGTGACCACCCGCGGTCTGTGCCGCGGGAGGAAAGGCCAAGCCGTCGGGGCACCACTTTAAAGAGGCAGAAAACTTTAAGCTTTTATCATAAGTTGTTTCCATTTCAAGTAAGTGCAATTGTGGACATTTTGAAAAATTGTTATAATGGGGCTGCATAGTCAAAGTAAGTTTTGATATTCACCACATTATGCTAGAATGAAAAGTGGTTCGCGATTATTACAGACGCTATCACCTAGTGCTGGATTGTTTTGTTGTATTTTGTATTGATTTATTACTCATACCTGTTCGCAATAGTAATTTAAATAACCTTTAAAGATAAAAAATCTTGATTTTCCAATAAACCTTAATTTATCATAAATTCCAAAAGTGACAATTTTTTTTATATGAAATTAAGTGTTAAAAACAAGTGGTGCGCCTTATGCTATACACTCACTCATAACACATCACAGTGTCACACTATATGTAATTTTAAGAACAGACTCATTACGATAGCAAATGATGTAATAGTTATTAGTAGTAGATGGCAGATTTTTTATATTTAAGTGTCCATGCCATTTGTTTAAAGAGTTATCCTTTTAGTTAAGGATGGAATGGATAATGATGATGAAGCGGATAACTCAGTCGTACTACCATTAGACTTTCACGGCACGTTTTTTGTGTTACAGCCCGTTTGTTGTGAAAGGTTTTGTGTTTGGCAGCAAGTATAATGATGAGTACCTTCTAAAGGATTGTTGGCTCCTGGGGTCGTGTCGCCTGTGGGTGGCACGGTGACCGGCTGCCGCGGCATCCCGAACAGCTCCTCGCGACGCGCGTTCGGCTGCAGCAGTTGCGGCTGATCGGCGAGCGGCAGCGCGTCTTGCATAGTCACTATTGTGTTATTATTAGTTTTTTTTTGTTTTTGCGTATCAAATAGCTATTCGATAAACTTTTAGGGATTAGGAAGTAAATGATGATAAATTTGAATTCAATGCAACAATTATGTATGTGTCGTCACTGGCTGTTTGACTTTAAAAAAGTTCCCTTATCTCCTCGCATATTGTGAATGATGATATATTTTATGTCTGCTTACCATCAGGTGAGCCGCTTGATCGTTTGGCCCCGATCCCGATTAAAAAAATGGAAATAATAGAAAATGGTTACACTTCGGTTAATAATATATAAAGGCTATTAAAACTGACTGTTGAATGGATCAGGTGGTGGGCAGCCCAAGCAGAGAGTTGAGTCCGAGCGTTGGAAAAATGCATGCGTGCGACCGCGTGTGCTCTCGCCCTCGCCGTCAGACTCATTGGTCGCCCCTCCCACTACCATCTCTTCATCGCCTTCCTCATTCTCGTTCTCGTCCTGTTTATATAAAATAAATTATTACCATGAATATTCCGTTTTGGTTATAAATGAAAATTGATGTTTTTTTGCCTGCTCCACTATGTGTTCTTAAACCATTCATTTGCATTTGTAATATGAAGAACGAAAGGTGGAAGTGCAAAGTTTTATTGCAAATGAAACTTTGGTTTTACAACCAAACGCTTTTTCCCATGTTATAGTAAAGCATGCCAGGTAAAACTATAACTACGTAAGATGAAGTCGAAGATAAATAAAACCTGAAACTAGTAAAAGCTGTATAATATTGTGGAAGCTATGTTCATTGTTAAACACATGATTGCTTATCCGTCTAGTGTTATTTGTATTTAGTGGAACTCGAGTTTAGTTAATGACATTGTGGACCTATAAACTATCGCATGAATAAAATTACGTTTTTTGTTCTAATGATGTACCGCCACTAACCAAAAAAAGCAGAATATATCGATACTGGTAATAATAGTGCAATCAAAAAGTTGCTTGCTGTATTTAATGTGGTTGGCTAATGGGGAGTCTGTTCAGAGTATTAAACTATTGCTCATGTGCAATGCGAGATTGGCTCACCGGCGTCCAAAGGTGCGGGTGGTGATGCGGCTGCGGTTGGGCTGCGCGCATGTAGTAAACCAGCGCGTCCAAAACGTAGGCGACGTGTTTCAGTGCGGCCACGTCGAGCACGGGAAGCTGTTCCGCGTGCTCGGCGCTGTGGGCGCGCAGCAGCGACAGGCAGTACGCGAGGAATTCCCGACGTGCACTGCCGGCTTCCACGCCTGTTACAATATAAATTTAAATCAGATCAGTACAGTCATCTGGCGCGAATATTTTGATAGCCCTGTATGATGCTAATTCTCCACTCTGTATGATGCTAAATGGAGAAATTTCCGATAAAGCATAATGACTTCTTGTATTTAACACATTCACTGCTGACCCAAAAAATTGTTCAATACAACGATGCTACTTTCCACACGCATTTTTTTTAATTACTATTTTTTCTTGATAAAACACATATATATGTTGCCAGCACGGGTGACCCGACAGGAAAACGCACCGGTGTGTTTACCGCATTGCGACGACGTTCATTAGACGCGATTCATTTCTAACACACATTTGTGTCAAGCCACACGCGCGGTTCGGAATTTTTTCACACAACGGTTGTGTTTCAGCACTGAATGTGTTAAGCGAACTCAATACGTAACGGATTCGAAACGTCGTGAATTTAAATCGAAATTAAAACGCTGTCAAATGCGGAAATTATTTATTTAACCATCATCCTGAAAATCTAAACGGTTTTTAAAAATACATTGTGATTGGCAATTGTAGCTTCATATCTTTTAAATTAATTAATATCATCTTCCCTCTCATTTTTAACATTAACACCAATCGTTGGTTTGCAAATGAGCTAATCTTCGAAAAAACTAAATTTTATACATACCTTGATCGCGATCGCGTGCGCGTGGCCCCTCGGAGAAGCCGATGATGCGAGTAGCGGGCGACGTAAAGGAAGTTGTGCGACGAGTCGTCGTTGCATTTGGTCGGCTTTGATCGACGTTTGCGTTGCCCAAGTTGTTCGAAGTAAGGGATGCACCGAATCTATGTTAACAAAGGGGGGTATGGATTAAGATTTTCAGGCAAGCTCTGTCAATCAATCCGTTGCTCCTGTCCTGTGTGAAAGAAAGGTAAACAACAAATCGATAGTAGGAAGCGATTTTGTCGTATCTCGAAAAATCCAACTTTACACCACAGCCAAAAAAAGTATTTAAAAATTCGTAACTCATTAATTTATAACGATAGAAAGTTGAAATTCGGAAAGTGTTTTTCCCACATTTATCATCATTCTTTACTTTAAATCTTACTTGACACAGTTAACTGGAAGATCCTACAGCTACTACTCGATTGACTTGTGGAGATTATCGAGATACGACAAAATCGCTGTCTACCGTCGAAATATAATATAATATCGAAAAAACTTAAATTTTAAATTTACCTTAGTTGTGCCTCCGTGGCGTCCATCACGGTAACAAGCCAGTCCCATGTTGGCTTCAGTTGACGTTCCAGATAGCATTGCAAGCGAAGTGCCTCACGGTAAGCCAACGGCACCATACGTGGCATAGGTAGAGTAATGCGTTCATACTCCCACAGTAGATCGGCGATTTGACGGATAACGATACCTAAAATTAAATTATTAAAATTAAAAAATAATTATTGATTTCTAGTATCATTACTGGCTATATGATATATAGATATACCGTTTTATATCGAGAGTAATACAATTTTGAAATATATTTAAAGTCCCGCTGAGTGTCATTCGTCTGTTCTTCTCAGGGCTAAGGAATTTTTTCCCAAGAAGTAGCAGAATCATAAAACATCAATAAGTAATTGTAAACAAACCCAATTTTGACATAGACTATAACTTTGTAGCTTACCGTCGGCAGTAAGATGAGAGTTTTGCGTATTAATGAACATTTTGAAAGTGCTCAATCGAACACCAATATCAACTTCAATTTTTGGAGCAGTTCATTGTTACGATATACGTCAAACGCCGAAGCCGACTTATTTTAAACCTAACGTTTAAAGAAGCGATTGATCGAGAGGATACATCATACCGCTAAGTTGTTTAACATTTTTGATGTAGTTTTACCTGTCTCACCGTATAAAGGTAAAGCGGTACATACCGAAGGCTCGAGCAAGGAACGATGCGGTGGTCGAGGTCGAATGCGGGTCGTGGGCCACCGCGGCGGCTGCGGCGGCCGAGCGGCGAAGCGATGCCGGGTCGATGAACACCAACGACGACCCACCAGTCAGCCGCACCCCACCAGTGCTGCTTGTCGTGCCGCGTGTCGTCTCTCGGGAACTGTTATGGTCGTTTTTTAATTTAACTTATTATTAGAACACACTTTGTTTTACTTACACAATTCTGATTAGTTAAAATTTAAAAGAATTTAAGAGGGTTTTGGAACCTTTTGTCCGAATTGGAAACAAATCAAAGTTTTGATGTGTTTAAATCAAAATCTTTAAAAACAAACTATGGAAACGTGTTGTAGGAGTATTCTTGTATAATATGTAAATGCATTATTAGAGTGCCGTGTTATAGGGGGAATCACTGTATTTTAATATTAAAGCATTTTTATGTCATTACTATTTTAAAGGTTTCGTAGGTCTCAAGTTTAAAATTTACGACCGCTCGTTTTCGCTCATTTTCAAAAACAGTATAGCATTTCAGTATGCTATTGAAACAACTGTCAAGAGTACAAACGTGGCTAGAATATATCCGATACACGCGACCGAGTACGACAATTAAGAACACGTCTTTAAATAGAGATATAAATCTCTTTCCTAAAAGTTTTAATACCAAAGTATGAACGAACCACTTGCTGATTTATCCCCTTCTCCCTTTACGAAATTTGGAAAAGGAGAAAGTACTATATCGGGGGGCTGTATGCTACTGTAATGTCACTTTTACGAGTTTACAAGTGTGGCAAAGAAAAAGGGCATACTGTATCGCCCACCGCATCGAGTGCGGCGCAAATTTGAAGTATTAGTCACCGATTAGTACCTTCTCCCCGAGAGGCATAAGCAAGGAGTGAGTACCGTATCGCCCACTGCATCGAGTGCGGCGCGAGGTTGGGCCTGGCCGGGGGCGCGGCGCGTCTCTCCAAAGGCTCGCCGTCGTGCAGCGGCTGCTCCGCCTCGCCGTCCTGCTCGTCGGTCTCGCCCGCCTCCGAGTCCTCGTCCTCCGGCTGCGTCGAGTCGCCGCTCTCGTCCTCTGGATACATTAGCAGCGATGCTATACCTGTCGCGGCGTGCACCACGTTTTTAACATTTCTAACGGCCATCGACGGCGCGCTACTTAGCTCCGCCTTCGATGCCAACCGTGCCGCTATCTTGTTGCATCACCGATTCTTCGACTTCGTTCGACCGTCTCCGCGCGAGACAAAACAATACTCTCCCCATAATAGAAATTATAGTAAAGATCTTCTGGTTTAAATAACGTAAGAGTAAAGAAATGAAACAAAAAAAAATAACTGAACGTGTGAAAAAAAAATAGTAAGAAGAAAATATATCAACTAGTATGAATACTAGTCACAATTCACATACCGGCGTCGGAACCCTGAGTTGCACCAGTCTGTACGCTACGTTGAGCAGATTCGGCATTGTCTTGATCATCGGAATCGCTCTCCGTCTCCACTTCGGCGAGCAGGTCGAGTTCACTCTCGCTCTCGCCACCTTCAGCGCGTTCAGTGCCGTTTTCAACAACAACATGTTGGTCTTGTCCCCTAAAAGTGTCAACGTTATCATTATTTGTTTAGTTTGCTGACGTACAAAAGGAACAAAAATCATGGGCGAACAAACACTTCCTTTTGTTGTATTTTTCTTTCGTAGCAAATAATTTTCTTTTTAGGTATATTTTTTGTGGCATAATTTATGAATTCCCCATATTTTAGATTAAAATGCAATGAGTATCCATCGTATGTCACATGTACAAAATTTCAACAATTTTCTTTATCTCTATTTTAGTATTAAATACTGATATTTCCTAGAGATAATACAAATCGATAAATGAATCGATATTTTTATATGGCAACAGAAGCAAATTAATAAATGGTGTTAGGTTAAGGTGTTCACTAGCAGGAAAATCCTTTATTATCTTTAATAACATCAAAACATAAGAAATCTGCAATACATCAAGCAATACCTGTCGCCCATAGCGTCGTCGTGTTGAGCGTCGGCAGCTGGCACCGGCGCTTGAATATTCGGCTCGTCGGTCTCCGAGGCGTCGTCGTCGCCGCCCAGTGCCTCGCCAGCCACGTCATCAGCGTACTCCGTGGCCACCGGGGTGGAGGAGCGGTCCGGGGCCAAAGTCGAACTGCCCATGGACGCACCGCCGGCGTTCACTCCACGACTGCCGCCCGTGTTCGATTCCCTGGATTTTTATAATTTAATTATAGTATATAAATACAGCCGAATGTTACATATACACCTGTAACAATTTTCTTTATCTGTACAAACGACTACCCCACTCAGTTTTCCGTGCATACAAATTTTATGTGATCGATGTCAGACTTGCCACGCAAATTGTCTAAAGAGGCTCTACGGTGGTTGAGCCACGCAGCTGTTCCCGCTGCTGAACGGGCCGGCTCGAACCGGATAAGAACCACTGAAAATCGGCGTGAAGTGGAAGTGTTTTTGCTTCCCGCTCCTCCTCCTCACCCCCTCTCTAAAATGTACCCCCTTAAAGACTGGCAACGCATTTGCAAGTTCAGTAATGTTGCAAATGTCCATGGGCGGCGGTAATCACTTATCATCTGGGGAACCGCTTGCTCGTTTGTCAGCCTATTACATTAAAAAAAAAATGATTATGCATACGAGTCAATTAATTTCACGCAGTGGTCTGCAATAAATTCTTGTAGCGTTTAATAGGCTTGTCGTTATAATATATTTTTCATTTAAGTTTTAAACCGTATAAATTAAATTATTGTGGTGTAATGTACTAAACGATTCGTACACACCTGCGGGTGTGACCAAGTCGCGTGTGTCCCGTAGAGAGAGGCTCGACGCCGAACAGATCCTCGCTGCCATTGACAAGGTCGCCGTAAGTGGTGGCCAATGGAAACGGTGCCGTCGGTCGAACTACGCCCAGCCGTACCGGCGCCAGGAGTGCGTCCGCCGCCTCCACCAGTTCCTCTACCGCGAGCGCTACTAGAGCGGCGAAAACGCGCCGGCAGCGGACCAATGAAGATGTTATAGACAAAGGCCTGTGCAGAAAATATCTATGGAAATAACAATGTAAATGTGTAATAGTTTGTTTACGCAAAATCACCAATATCTTAAAGTTTTATATAAATTGACAGTATAGATATGTAGCTTTAAATCAGTGACCGAGTCACCGATTTTTTCAATAGAGTTTAAATGGATAAAGTCGAAATATAACCATAGACAAACAAACTCACTAAATAGTGACTAAACCTACCCTTTTTTCTTTGCTGCGCCGGGCGCCATTTCCACGCTGAAGATAACGAAAATCCTTGCAACGGAACGTACGAATCGACGTGCTACCTCACGAGCGCGTTCAATGCGTCCCGGCACCTTATCGTTTTGTTGCTCTCTTATCAAGGTTTGCAATAGTTTATCGAGCATCTAAAACAAACCCACATATTGTTAACTTTTAATAAATAATGTTCAGTAAATTTCAAAATTTTGATATTATGTCATACTCTAAAAAAGCAAAAAACAATGTTATTTTCCTTTGTTGACATACTTTTTTTTATTAAGCCGCACACACATGAAGATGTACGCATGCACGCACACACACATAGACCCTCGTACTGACACATGCGATCGCACGCGCTTGTTTTCTTTTTATATATGGGTAGCATATATGAACCGAAATACCGGTTGTCCGCGTTTCCTCGCATTCATTTCCCGGAATAAAAAAAAATTAAAAATATACCGATCTTAAAGTTATTCAAAAAAGGCCAACAATGAAAAATACATATTCTTTTGTTATAACTAATTTAGTAAAGATATTTATTAAAAGTAGTCTCATATCTTACGTCATTCGCGCACTTGACGATGAGTGCGTGCGTAAATTTGTCGAGCAGCGTAGTGCCGGATTGGTTAAGGGAGGGACTGCCAGGGCGGCTGTCACCGTCACCACAATTCGCGCCGCACATTACCGCTGCTTCCACCGCCGCCCAGTCACCTTTTATTGAATAAAAAAATGCGTTCACAGACTGTTTGCAAATTGAGAGATTTATTTGTTAAGAAACATATTGCTTAATAATTCCGTCATGGCTTACTACAAAGTCCATGGTTACGGAGTAGTGATTAATAAAATTGTAAAGTCAAAATGGTAACTGTATTTTTGTTACCTGAAAACTTGAAAATGGCCGAATAGGTTGTAAACAAAATTTCCATCGATGGATAGCGGCTTTTTAACTTAAAAACTGAGGTGTGTGAGTTTTTATCGCAATCGATATAGTTTCTGAAATATCTACCGAATACGGTAGGTCGTCGTCTACTGGGTCACTAATTCAAAGTAAAGGGACGTACCTAGTAAATGCAAGAGGGCGTGTCGCGCGAAACGCGGCGGCTCCAGGTCGTGGTCGGGCGCGTCCACTTCGGCGTCGGAGCCGGGCTGTTTACGCGGCCCACGGCCTCGACCGCCGCCGGCGCGGAACTGCCGCTGCTCAACCGCCTGCCGGCCCACCGTCTGCACCAGGAACAGCAGGATCGACTCGCCCCTGCGCGCGATAGTTACGAATCATCTCATGTCATCAAATACAAAGGTACAGTTACAGCGGTAAATGGTAGCCCATCCAAAACCGTATTCAAATTATGTCATACCTCGAGTTAAAGTGTGTGGCGAGTTGGGTGTCCCTAGCGAGTCTCGCCAAGAGATCGCAACGGGCCGTCCAGTTGCCTCCCACCAGAGCTTTGCATCTGCATTTCTCCCAACAGTCACAATAAGCTGTAGGCGATGTACGCTTCAACTTACAGTCATGGCCTTTGTGGCAAACCTGGGTAGGGGACAGTTTAGTTTAGTAAACATGGCTATTTCGGACAAATATTATGACAAAAGAGTCGACATGTTTACCTTAGCACACTCAGTGCAGCAACATAGGGAACCTGTGAGTCCGCAGGTCTTACATTCAAATATGTCCTGAAACAAGAGACAGTACTTAACATTAAGTTGGCCTTTTTATTGAACATTTTTAAAAGCGCACATTTGGTTTCTTTGTATTCATTACACTAGACAGCAAAATAAATTGTTATTAAAATACTCAGTACTACAGCAAAAGTTAACTTTATAGCCATTTACAATTTTTTATTATAATAATAATAATATATAAATTGTTGAATTGTTTCTTTTTAGTACCTGGTTAATATGTTCCTGTCCAGTCCAAGTGAAGCTGCAGGTGTCATTGCAGCATAGAACCAAAAGCGGTGAATGATCCGAATGCGCGTTTGGTGGGAAAATGGCGGCAGACCGTTGAGCTTCGTCCGCTTCCGGGCAAGAGCGAATGGCGTCCAACAGGACTAAAGCAGCGCGGTAGGCGCGTTCTGCGACTGCGGCCATCAAAGGAGTTTGGCCCATTCCGTCCCTAGTAAGATAACAATATTCATGAGTGTTCTTTTTTCTAATTATTATTCAATGATTGACAAAGAATCAACTTATATAATCAAGATAGTATACACAACTTTTTTGGTAAAAGCAAACAAATATGGTATCATGAGAATTAAAGTAAAGTTTGTAGTTGTAAAGTTTCAAAAACTTTACAGAGAAAATTGCATTGAAAAAAATTCACTTACTTAGCGACGAGCAATTGTATGAGATACGGTTGCAGGACAGGGCTTTCGCACAACGCTCGCAATGCGGCTAGAGCGTTTCCACGTCGCTCGGCGGGATCAGCACTCACGACGCCGGAGCCATTTGCACCCCCACTTGAAATTTTACTGGGCAAATAAGATTAAACATTCACAACAAAATTAATAACCTTCTAAGACTGTTTGCAGAACGCCGTATTATATAACCTAGTCTAGCCATAAATTCTGTTACTGGCTGTTTACATAC
>DWHO01001243.1:0-16105 GCA_018247575.1 Eurytides lysithous rurik
GGTCTATGCCCTTATACCCTCTGTATAGAGGAGGCCTGTGCCCAGCAGTGGGACATATGTAGGCTGTTAAGTAAGTTTAAAGTTAATAAATCTAAATTCATTCTGTGCACATTTTAAAAAATATTTCCCCTTTTTTATATTAGCACCTTCGAAAGAATCTTAAAACCAAAGTCTATCTTGAGAATTATTTGGTCAGATAAATAGATACCTATAATTTTAAGAAAGAACTATAGTGTCAATAAATCATTTTAAGCTTGTACTTATACTTATTGTCGTCAACAATAATAATTAGTCCAATTAAGAAAGAGAATTACTACTACGAAAGTCTTCGGAGCTTATTCGAACGGCGGACTAAGTTAATTCTAAAGAACGTCGTACATAAAGTTCAAAACGGCATACCGCAACATCATCTCCGGTGGAAAAGTTAATTCAAACAATTCAAGTGGTACTTCAGTACGCATTAAGTGAATGCGACTAATATGGTACACCGGAATCGTTCCACATTATTACTCAAGCGCTCTTTACGCCTACTATCTATCCGAGATCGGCCCACAGATTATACATGTTCCGGTAGGTGAAATGTACTCGAATCTCACGAGCCGTTATTCAAACAAACCAGTCCGTCTCACAGATAATAAATGCATAATGTATCTAATGAATCCTTTAGGGAGTTCGCTTAAAGTCCGATTAAAATTAAAACAGAATAAATAACATTTGCATGGTTATATATGAGGTTAGTTTTTTTAAAGTAAAGAAAGAAGTTAGATTTAAATAATCGGAGAAAATAATCTTTTAGTTAATTGAAAGTAAGAGAAAATTTTAAAGTAGCCGTTGGTCTGTATTATTTTACTCAAATAAAAATTATTTTATTCAATTAAAAAGTAAATTGATATTCAATTCATAATAATTTTTTTACATGGAGCGATCAATTAGAAACTCTACTGTAATATATCATTAACACTATATACAATAGGCAGGATATTATATTATAAAGAACCACTAATTATTTACAAGAAAACTTTTAAATATAAAATTATATAGAAATATTTTGTAAAGAAATTGCAATTTTTTTATCTTTTTTAGTTCGCTCCCATTATTTGTCAAATTAATACAATCTAATATGTAAATAATTATTTATGTAGTAATTATATTATGTAGACAATACTTCTCTAACGATTGAAATTGTAAATAATAATTTATTTTGGTTTGTACATTTCGTCGATCCAAATAACGAAATGTCACATTGTAATTCAAGTTCATTTTACATTCAATCTATATCGAGTGTCGAATAAATAAACCTATACCCTATCGACATGTAGACGGAAAAAGTTTTCTAATATGGCGTCGATGTGTGGTACTCCCTCGAAGTAAAATAATCTCTGGTTATTATTTAATTTAATTATTATTAGTATTTACATTAAATTAAATTTAAATATTTAAGGGAAAGGGCAAATGGAACTTAGAAAATCGAAAGATTGTTCATTGAAAACTAAATGTCAAACGCGTTTTTACTCATCAACATTTCTGTTTACAAAGGCCATCTGCACTATCTAGTCCGCATCGTAAAAACGAGAAACGTAAACGGAATAAAACATGCATTTCTGCCATTTTGAATTTTTAAAATCAACTTCTCGGTTAGAATCGAAATGGGTGAGAATAAAATGAAAGCTTTTTTGTTTATAAAGTTTTTTAATTAGTTATCTATACAAACATCAGCCGTAATCGAGATAAAAACTACACAATAATTTACAGTCTTTCGGATTAATACTTACAATTTTTTCGATTTTTAATTATAAAACAAAGTAATAAATTACAAAGAAGTGAATCTCACAGAAATGCGATAATTTGGTATCGTTATTGTACATTAAAAATAAGACATAATCAACAAACATTATAAGATTTCTATTTACAGCACGATACGATTTTGTTTTGTTCACGTTAAGCGTTATGTTCAGCGTCTTAACAGATAACTTCATTACAAACTGAGATCACTCACAACGTATAACAACGTATACACTACAAAGAGCTACACCAGGTACGTTTGAACGGTATGGTGTAGGACCACGGATTGCGGTTGGTTGTGGCGACCGTGGAAATCGGTAGACGAATAATCCGAGTCTATTGTGGAGTAAATATGCTCGGACAGCGGTCGATCGCAGGGCGAGCGCTCCGCGGAATTTGCGGACTTACCGCAGAGCGTCTGGCAGGTGCTGTTCAGGACAGACGCGTCCATTGTGTAGGTGTTCGAGTTCCTGCCGTAATTGAGCCTTTTCAACTTCGACCCGCGTTTCCTCGACGACGGCATCGCGTAGCGTAATCGCTCCCAGAAACGTTTCTCTTTCCACGTTATCTCCAAACCAGTTTTGAAATGCGACTTCAGCTCGGGGTCCCGCGGTACGAGCCCCACGGCCACTATTATCAACTTATGCGGATTCTTTCGGAGCGCTTTCTGTAATGCCTGCCGAAACTCTATTTGCGACCATTCGGTTAGAATGAAATTCTTTGTCAATACTACGATGATGCGCCTCGAGGCTTCGGTCGCCTCGACAACCAAATCGGGGAATTGGGCGTAAGTCGCCTCGAACTGAGGCACGTCTCTGTAATGTAAACAGAGATGATAAGACGGGTAACCGTTCTCCAGTTCCTGTGCCAGAGATTCTATTACGAACTCCTCGTCCTTAGGACTATAACAAATGTACGCGTCGTAAAGCTTATCAGCGTCATTAAAAGCGCCCGCTAAGGGAGAGAGCTTAATGCCGCAATTTGAATACAGCCACATTCTGCAAGCGTATCTAAATGTGAACACTAAAACTAAAATCAATAGAATGAGCATGAAACCAGTGAGAGCCGACGCCAATAATGGTATGTTATTTGAAACGAAAAGGGCGCTTATCATAGACGAATCGCTTATTTCACTACAAACTGTCACATTTAAATTCAACGGCTTTTTTATTTGGCCCAATTTCTCGTTCACACACCACAAGCTATGAACGTCTATAACTTTCTCAACGTTCTGGGATATGTACGTTAGAAAACCTTGTAAATATTTACAATCGCATGACCAACGGTTACCGCCTATGAACAACGTTTGTAACTTTTTATTATAGTCCAAATGCCACACGCCGTAATTTACGAGTCTGTTCCCATCCAAGCGTAAAACTTCGAGAACGTCCAAAAAGGAAAAAGTTACATTCGAAATGTATTCAATGACATTACTTTGGAGGTACAATTCTTTCAAGTTGCCCAACTTGGAGAACTCGAGGCCTTGTAAACGTTTCAACTTATTGTTATCTAAATGCAGTATCCGTAGATCGACGAGCGCGTTGAATGTGTCGTTATGAACGTTCACAATGTTGCTCGAATTCAAATAAACTACGACGGCCTGACGCATCGAGACGAAAACTGTACCGTTGAGTTCGTTATAAACGTTACCGTCCAAGTAAATGTGCGTCGCGGTAGTAGGTAACTCGGGAACAACCTCGCTTTCATTCACCGAACAATCAACCACGTTCGTGGTCCTTGTCGAATCGTGATAACACGAACAATTGCCCGGGCAAACGGTCCTGCAATTGCAGAAATTGAAATCGCAACAGCCGCAGTCCTCCGGACAATGGCTTTCGTATTTACATAGGAAATCTTTCAAATGTAAGGAACTTACTGGTACGTATTTGGCACCGCGGACGTACGACTCTTTGCAAATCGCGTTCTCTAAATCCATGAGGCGCGGGTACTGACGCGACGTCATCGAGTTGATTAAAAGCAACCATTTCATTGTGCAATCGCAACGAAAGGGATTGCCGCTGATATAAAACTCGGGCGGCGCTTTATCGTCGGCCACTCTAGAAATACGCAAACTATTTACGTCTAGGCTCTCGATCGCGTTCGAGTACATATCGACGCGCGTCAAATTGCTCTTGTCCCGAAACGTGTCCGTTTCTATGTTCGAAATGAAATTATTGTTTATAAACAGGAGCTCGATGCTGTTCGGTATCGACATACCGGACAAAGCGACGATACGATTGTGGCTCGCGTCTAACGTATTTACGTGTAGCTCCTTCTGTATCTTATAATAATTGCCTAATATCTCTATAAAGTTCGCATGAATGTCCAACCATTTCAGATTGCCCGGTATGAAAGCGTAATCGAACCAAACCAAGTGATTCTGTGACAGGTTCAACCATAACAACTTCGTCAGCGAGACGAACACACCGTTTATGTCGGAAATATAATTGCCGTCCAAACGTACGGCCTCTAACTGCGCGTTCTTTTGAAAGGTTTCGGTCTCGATGGCCTGTATTTTATTTTTCGCCAAATTAAGCACTTGCAGGCTCGGCAAACCCCAGAACATGCCCGATGTAAGGTTTCCAATTTGATTGTCGATTAAACGCAACCCGGTCAGCTGGGACAAATTATGAAACGACGTGTTAGCTATATCCGTTAATAGGTTTTCGCCCAAGTCCAACGACTTCAAGAACGGCAACTGCAAAATTGCTTCGGGCACTTTCGTCAACTTATTAGAGCTTAAGTCTAACTCCTTTAAGTCCGAACAGTTACGAAACGCGTTCTCACTAAAGTACGACAACAGATTGTTGTTCAAACTTAATTTGTTCAAAATGAAAAGACCGTTGAATATGTGGTCGTCTATCGTATTCAATTTATTATCGCCCAAGTTCAGTGTGTGCAAATTGAAAAGGGGAGAAAAAGAATTGTCCTCAATATGCCCTATTGTGTTATTGCTTAAATTGAGTATTTGCAAAAAGAAAAGGTCCTTGAACATGTTACGCGCGATCCGCACAATCGCGTTTTGGGACAGGTCGAGCACGATTAATCTTATTAAACCCCCGAACGTTTCATCTTCTATGTGGTCGCTCTTCAATTTATTCACCGAAAGATCTAAAACGAGCAATTGTTCCAACCTATTAAATACTCTCTTGGGCAATATTTCCAGTTCATTGTTTCGCAAATAAATCTCACGAATTTCCCTAGTATTTCGGAATAAACTCTCCGGTAAATAATTTATAGCATTCTCCGAAAGATTCACTACATTTAACGAAAGCAAGTCGCTAAAGACTTCTCCCGGCAATTCATTTATCTTATTATTTTGCAAGAATAGTTGTGTAAGCCTCCGCAGATGTAATATTTCGGAGTCAGCTGGCAGCGACATGATGTCGTTATGGCTTAAATCTATTGTTTGGAGCGTCGATCCGCATTTATGTCCGAAACCCAACTCATCAACAAACTTTATCTTATTCTTGGTTAGGTTTAGCGAGATTATATTTTCCATCGCGCAGAAAAGGTCCGAGGGTATTTTCCTGATGTTGTTTGAGGCCAAGTCGAGGGTGTGGAGCTCTCGGAGGCCGTTGAATGCGCCGAGAGTGAGTTCCAACTCCTTATTGGGAGCCCACTCGCTGTTCATCGTGCGTATCTCGAGGGTCTTGAGGCCACGAAGGCCTTCGAAGGCGTTACCGGGGAGACGCAGCAGCTTACAGTTGCCGATGACGAGCTCGGCGAGACCTTGCATCCTCCCGAAGTGGTGGTCCCGTAGCGTGCTCTCGGCGAGTTGAGGCCCGCAGCGTATCGCGAGCCTCCTGGTGCCCTCCGAGTGCATCGAACCGGGGACGTCGCTGTCCGACAGCGTGCGTACATTGCACTCCACAGCGCTCCCGTCGGCCGCGCGGGAACAGCCCGCAGCGGCACCGGGCGCTTCCGTCACCAAACACAACAGCAGCGCCGCAACTATCATTCTAAAACGCACCGACGCCGGCATGACATCGTCGCGCGTCAACTTATCCCGTAGCACGGCAGTGTTCGCGTGATGCACACAGTCATATTAGCGTTAGGTTAAACACAGCACGATCCGACAACGTCTTACAGCGCGGCGTGTATGCCGTGACACAACATCCCCCCGCGGCGGCCCGTCGGCGACTGACTGGCGTTCGCCCACAATGAAACGCCATGAATGCGAGCTCGGAGGGAGCGGGCAACACCATCGCATTTCTATCGCCGCATACTAAGTAACCCTACGTAGTTTTCGACTTTTGTTGAAAACGGAAACCGTTACGTGACTATGCCTCCATTAATGTTATTAGATGCTTGACGGGACCAGTCTTAAAGTACAAGTGCGTAATCGGTCCAGTATACTGTGTCTATACAAGTTTGCGTGAGTAAACAGATTGTTAAATATAAACTAATAAATCTAATACATTAAACTGAATAAAAACACTTATTTTAAATTTGAGAACGTCATAAGTGAGCTGCTTCCTTGTTTGCCTCCTATTCCATTATTTTTTTTCACTTAGAAAAGGACTTATAATTGTTAATTCGGTATTGTATCACTCACCATTGTAGGTAATATAATGTCATATGACTTTTAAAATTATTACCACAATCATTACTGCAAAAGTCGTCACGGCCGTCTATAATTAAGGGTTAGTCGGTCGAGTCATCTTCTTCATTTGCACGACAATATTTTAAAGCACGAAATATGACACTTAATTATAACAAGAATAATAAATGTTTGACTCAGCCTTTTCTGGTATAAATTCCCTAATACTTATTGGATTAGTTACCTATTAACAGTTTTATGGGTTTACGCAATGCATCACTCAAAACAAAACATAGTAATGGTATAAAGGCTTGATTTAAGCGGCATTAGGTATAACAGAAATAATTCGTCGTTCTTAAAAAGTAATCAGAAGATTATTATCGTTAAAGAGAATATCGCAGTGGATTAATTAAGAAAAAAAACGACATCAAGGTGAAGGTTTACATCGTAGAAAGCGAATTGGCTATGTTCTTATACGCTTTAATTTTAATTTTATGGAGTAGGCTGACAAACGAGCAAGCGGCTCACCTGATGGTAAGTGATTACCGCCGCCCATGGACATTTCCAACATTACAGGTGCAAATGCGTTGCCAGCCTTTAAGGGGATATTTTACGAAAGCGAGTGGGAGATGGAGTAAGAGGAAGGGAAGAGGATAAAGGGAGCGGGAATGGATGGAGAGGAGTGAGAGAGGTAAGAAGGAGCGGGATGGGCCACCGGCCACCTCATTCATCGGACTTCTACTTTACGCCGATTTTCTGTGAGGTCGTGGTACTAATCCGGTTCGAGCCGGCCCATTCAGCAGCGGGTGCAACCGCGTGGCTCTACCACCGTAAAATCCAAACCGCTATTATATACGTTTTGCTTTTATTAAAACACGCTTTCATCACCTGAGCAATAATAAATGGTTCATAAAATTTTACATGAAATCGAAATATCAAAACGCGACGTCCTTTATTAGTAATTGTGATAAATGATCATAAACATTATTAGTCGCTTACCGTATAGACGATTGAAGTTCCAATGAAATTAATAAAAAAAACAAATTATGTTTACAATTGCTATGGCCGTATTATTAGTATTTTTTTTGCATAGCAATTGTTAAACATAATTACTGTGATGCCATCGGATTATAAGGAATGCAACAGCTGCTATTCCCGCCGCGATCCATGGAAGACGAAAGGGGGACTTTTTTACGTCACACTACCGATGGGTTGTCAACCTGTTACATATGAAACGAAAACGTTTATTTAGCAATAGAGCCCATTGTAGTTCTAAACTAGACGAGCCAAATCTACGCTTTTCTTATTATTATATTAAAAAAAATTAAATGTGATAACATTAATGTCACTTTTATACGAAATGATTAGCATCGTTTAGAATATCTCGCCCCTCTGACAGCTGATAGTAAAACGCCTACGCATAAGAAGCATTTTTTGAACACCTTACAAAGAGCCGGACTTAATGCCTGTGGACATTCTCTCCCAGCCAACCAGGGGTGTGGTGAAGAATTTAACAATGGAAACAACTTAAAACAAAAAAAAATAAATAAACTACATAATAAATATAAATATTTTAAATTGTATAAATGTATACACATACATAAATACATATACGTATTCATAAATAACTATCAAAGCGACTGGTACAAAAAACATCAGATTTTAAGTTATAAAAGCATTTATAGGTATATATATGTATAGGTATACCTAGTTATTATTACCATTTGTTCAGCAGTTCTCAAGTTCTTAGATAACATACAAAAAATATTTCGACTTTTACAATTTTGCTTTAGTAAAGATATTAGAACATTTTTATTACATTAATATAATTGATACTACAAAGTTGTATATTGCGAAGTAATAATCTGAAAACTTCTTTTGCGTTTGAGTAATGTCGAAACTTTTCTTTCACGTAACAACTTAAATACTTAATTGGCTAAGCTATTTTTACACGAGCTTGCAAAATTTGTGAATTTTGAGAATTGGGAGAGGAAATTTTATGAGTTAAAGGCCTTATATGTCTTTCATAATCAAATTTCCCCGTAAAAATAATATTTTGGAGCTTTAGTTTGATTTTATTCTACCTTATAACTATTATAACTGTTAATAGCCATTATCTTTGTAAGGCGCTGTAACCGTCTTAAATTTTCACAATGTCATCGGCCGAGTGTCTGACACTACAAATCTTCCTAAATGCCACAAGAAATATCTTTGGTGTAATAACTAAACTTTAACGTTAATCTCTATATGTATAATAAAGTATTACTTTATTTATACAATTGGAACAATTACATTCTATTAGCTGTATATTGTTGTTCATGTGTAATTTTTACCGATTTTATAGAGACTTTACGGAGTCCATGATCAGAGAGACTGAAGTCTTTGAAAGAAAGAATGTTCGAAACACCGGGAAGTTAAAATCGAATAAAACGCAAAAAAATCCGTAAATTAATTTCATTTTAACATTGTGTACTATTCGCGTAAATTCAAGAAATCAATCATTTATATTTTTTAATAATAATTGTAGTGATAACATATTATAAAGAGTGAATGTAAGATCGCATAAACGGTGGAGCGATGGGTTCTTCGCAAAAACTGAAGCGTTTTACGGTGGTAGAGCCACGTAACTGCTCCCGCTGCTGAATGGGCCGGCTCGAACCGGATAAATACCACGACCTAACAGAAAATCGACATAAAGTGGAAGTGTTTTTGCTTCCGCGTTTCTTGCGGTGGTGAAGTAACCGGTGGCAAATCCCCTTCCTTTCCTTTCCTTCCTCTTTCACTTCCCTCCCTACCTCTTTCTCCATTCCCCAGGAGTTCCCCCCTTTCACTCCCAGGAGAGTGGGAGTGAAAGGGGGGAACCCTTTCACTCCCACTCTTCTCACCCCATCCTCTTTGAAAAATCCCCCTCCTTAAAGGCTTGCAACGCATTTGCTAGTTCTGTAATGCAAAAAATGTCCATGGGCGGCGGTGACTACCTATCATTGCTGCTAGCCGCTTGTTCGTTTGTCAGCGAAATCTGACATTCTTTTCAATTCAATTCTAACTTAAAAAAAGCTTCTTTTTATCAATCTATTATAAATTTTAACCTTTGGCATTACTCTTTTTTATTATTAAGCAGTGAGAGTGGACATTCGTGTGCCCGATAGTGACACAGTTGTCCACATCATAGTGCCACACAATATTTTGAAAAACCAAACATAAAAATTGTTCGGTCCTTGGCTCTACACGGCGCTTGTCAATAAGACATTTATGATGGTTCTACGCTCAGCAATCACGCTGATGACGTAACTTTTCAAACCTAAACTCAGAAGTAGTTGGCGGCAGAATAACTTACAATACTGTGGTATTACCGTAGTTGGGCTCAGCAAAACCTCACGTTAACCGTGAATTTGCACTGACGAAACATTCACTATAAACGCGTTTAAATCTCTGTTATGTGACACTATACATAGACGTGTTTGCACTGCACGGTTATTGGCACAAAATATATGTCAAATATGTTTCTTAGACGTATTTAGAAACTCGCTCCTGTTGAATGTGTCTGGTGCGAACCCGTTAACATGCCTTTTTCTTATTCATCAGAATCGATAACAATATCAAAATTATCACCCTAAACGATATGAAAGTAAAAAATAGATACATTATGGCACGAAAGAAACTTAGTGATTACCAATTCATATGATAACATCGAAAAGGTTGCAATTCGAATAACATGTGGAACGGAAACAACAACAAGACAATTAGCTTTAATTACCTGCGGAAAACAGCTGCCCTTTTTTATTCTTATACTATGTCATATGTCTTTGTGAAGACCCGTATAATGGAATAATATGGAAGAAAATATTAGCGATTAAATTATAAATGAATTTTAATAATAAAAACTTTTATGTTTCGCACCACCAAAACTTAAAAATCTATGAAAAGCATTGCATCCTTGCTAATATTGTGAATCCAAGTGTTTTTAATTTTTTTTTAATAAGAAGATCCACACAGATAATAAACATGTCCGTAACATAAAAAATTATACGGCACCAGTTATATTGATAACCTGTTATCAGGTTCACAGTAACTGTTTTAATAATAAGACCTATTTTCTGAGAAAATTCCTTCTGATATAAAACATAGAGAATACTTAATGAGAATAGTGAAGATCGTGTTATCCTTATCCCTTTTCCGTAATAAACGACACGCGTTGTTTTCCTTTTATGAAATAGTTTTGAAGCACTCTCAAAGATTCGTAGCATGTGACTATCTCCCAGTAGGATATGGGCCAGACGAAGAACTTACTCAAAATCGACGCAGGAGTTACTTTTAGTCAAATGAAAAGAACTCAGCAGGCTCTGTAAAAACACTTCATAGTTTTTACAATTATTATTATAAATAATCATAAAATAATAATAAAACCTTAGTCGCACTCATATATAAATACATCTATCACGGTCTGTCAAAACCAACAAAACAATAAAATGCTACTTAGTAATACCAATTGTTGTTGCTATTTAGCGTAAGTAAGAATATGCTTAGATAGGATTCGAAAGTAAACTAACAATAAAATTCTCAATCTTTTGTACTGAAATATAGGTTATATATACATAAAAAACTGTTTTATAATAAAATAGTTAGTCCTCCGCGGGATTAGAACCCACGACCTCCGATTTGTAAAGAGCGGGCCTATACCACTAGGCCACGGAGGCAATTTATAATAAAGGCATGACCAACTTTACCACAGAAATAAGTACTACATTTTAAAATTTTAAAAAATATGTATGCTTAGCCGTGGGTGAAGAGTTATACAAAAAGATATGCTATATAAGATCATAAAATCGACAAAAATAAAAGCTATGTCGTATTATATTTATCACAGTCAAGTACATGAGTTTAGCATGTTTAGTATGTTCACAGAAATAGTAAATATGAAATAAATAATATACACATTCCTGCACGACGATATGGCCTGCGAAACTTTACGATAAGCTTTTACAAACTCTCGCATACTTCCTACAGCTTCGGCGACGGTGAACAATTTGATGTCATAAAAGCGCATATTTTATGAAAACTGAAATACTTCCATTTAATACAAGCGGTACAAGTTCCCTAAAGGGATTTTTCTAAACGATTAAGATTATGCTACAAGTTCGACTTTATGACATCAGTAAAAAAATTCAAATAGAATTAGTCTTATACAAATACTTCAGAAAACAAGATTTGTGATTGGATCTCTCGTCGAATTGCCACGGGTTGTAAACGCAATCATTATTGCGTTTGTTTATAGACAACCCGTTCTTGCCCCCGCAAGGGCGGGTATGCGTAGGCATACTCACGTAAAACAAAAAAGAAGTGAAATAAAATGAAAGTCGTAGCAATTTCAAAAATGTCTATGACATCACAATTACAATACTATATCGAAGCTCGAAAGCAAAAACATAGTAAACCAGAAAAAGCAAAACTATAGAACTCCAAACAACTCGGAGTTATTATTGTTATAATAAGTCTAAATTGATTGATTGATTGAAAAAATTATTTTCGGTGGAATTACTGGGCACTACACAGTACACAATATACACAGTGGCGGTACTACCATACAAGCCCAAAAGCACGGTTTCCCGCAACGCTCAAATTTAAAAATAAATTATTCGGGAACTATGTGCTAATTAAGATTTATAAATTTTACTCTTTAGTAGGGCAAGCCGGGCTTTTGGGCTTGTATGTAGGTTGTTCCGTCACTGAATATACAATACACAAAATTGCGCTACTTTAAACCATAGCAGCGCAAAGTCAAACGAAATTTGAAGTGTTAAGTTAGCTATGAAATAATCGGTCCGTCTCGTAGCCATAAACGCTGTAAAGTATTCTAAACGTTAGATGATAAATTAAAAACTAAAGCCGTAAACTTCGTTAAATAATTTTGTTTTAAAATATGGTTTATGGGGTAAAAAGAAGATGCCGCTTACCATTAAGAGCTTTTTCTACGGAGTGAAATCTTTGGAAAATATCTTACCTCCTGGGGCAAGACAAGGTCATGTGGGATTTTTACCCACTAAAACCCCCTCTGTGGCCACCACCATTGCATTACAAGGAACTCTGGGATCACCTACGGAACACAACAGTGCCTCTCAGTGCAAAGAAAAGCACGCTTCCGGGAGACAGATGCCTTCCTTGTGCCATCGCAATTCTACGGCACCACTAGAACACTTAGTGGTTGGTGCCTACCTTAGTGGGTCATTATAACGGGTGATCAGGTCCCCATGTTAACCGTCCATGGACCCAATATCCCCTGGGACTACGTGGCTGTCAGGCCAGCACGTCATTCTGACGTCTTCGTTTTCGTGTGAGATCTACCCTTTCTCAATTTCGCTCGGGGGTCTCTTTCTGACCCATTACAGATTCGCAAAAGAAGACCGTTCGAAGCCACCACTGCGACTGACGGAGAGAGATTTTGCGGCTTTGCACCAAGATTCTCCACTCACACTCCCACACAGGGCATTTCGCGAACGTGTGTTGCGCAGAATCCTGATCCCAGCTACAAGTACTCACCAAAGCACCCGTGCCCGGTGAGCACTTGTGTCAGTCGAAAGGTGACGTGCGCATAACCCACAGTACGGAGCCAGGCTTTGAAGCTCAACAAGAACGTGTTTACAATGTGTTGGTTCGAGCTCCGTGGCTTATATTCACATCTAGAGACTGGGTACCACTTTTTGGCGAGCGAAGACCATTGCAAACCCGCGCGTCCAACTCTGCCAGACCATCAGGTGACTTGATCGTTCCTTACTAATACAGCACACTACGAAAATCTTATACTCTATCTCAAATCATGGCAGAAAGACTTAAAGGTGTATTTTAGAAAAAATCTAGAAAGAACCTTAATAACAAGATATTTAATTCACAGCCTGTATCCATTGATAAACAGCAAAACGCAATTATATCTTCAAATGCATGTTTTTATGAATGTAAAAAAGCGTGAAGATGTTTCTATTAAACATATTAAACCAACACATTTATCTACAGTATTACCATTCAACGCCAATAAAATTACTAAGCATATAAATATCTATTAAAAGGTATTTTTCTTAAATAAGAAAAAAGATTGGTTCAATAACTTCCCAAGATTAAAGAAAATCCTATGACCTTATTAGATTTTGTAAAAAACTATTCGACGGTTCGTTCAATATTGCTTAAATTTTTATTTTAATGCGTATCTTTCAGACGGATAACGAATTAACGCGCCAAAGCAGACGACCTTAAAAAGTATTTATCTACAATGTATTTTAAAATTTACTTGTTTTAGGTAACCAAACATTTGCTTAAAAATCTGACGATGATTAATTGTAATTTTTCGTTGCAAAATTTGTGATGGTTATAAATTTACGATTCGTTAAATTAGTTTCAATATATTCTATACTTAATTCATTTTATTAAATACAACATTATATAAAATACAGATTATGATACCTATTAAACCACATATTAAGCTCTGCGGTGTATTTGTCTCTCGGAGGTATAAGGCTTGAGTCTCCATGTTCTGCTACTTCTATATATGCCTGCACATTATTGTTTTGGAAGGTAATAAATAAGATTGCTATTTCTAGTGGACTTTGGATAGGAGTCCTACAAAAGGAGTAAGAATGGCTATTTCATCAAATAAAAAAATAACAGCAAAATTTTCTCAGGTGAAACTAATAACAATAATTATTTCCTTCCGACCGATTCCGGACACGGCGGCTGATCTACTAGAGATCAGCCAAATGCGCAGGATATATCAAAGTGCACAAGCGTTTGCACAGACACAGCTGCACTCATTTTTCCTTTATTCTCATAGCGATATGGGACGGATAACCGACACGATCGGAGAAAGATCAGGCAGAGACGGTTACATCAAATCAACCTCCTAATAACGACTTCTCCAAGCCACGGCTAAATGGCGACGATAAGAAGCCGGGACCAACTTTTTACATGCCCACCCGACGCATGGAAGATCTTCCTTTTCAGGCAATCGGGCAACAACACAATGTCATTGCCCTCCACGGGATTCGAACCCACGACCTCCAATTTGTAAAACGCCTATACCGCTAAGCCACGGAGGCAGTTAAGTTAAAGGTGAAACTACTGCATGACCGCCAAGTAATGATATTTGAAAACAACTGTGTTCCGCACAAAGTTTCCAGCGTAATTACTGGACATGGATATACGCTTTAAATTCTGGGTAACAATCATAGCATGCAGCCTGTGTCTGCTCACGTTTCGATGACCACCATCAGGTGCACGACTTGCTCGGTTCGTCACTATATCTCCTAAAAAAACCTACCACTTCTCACTATTCACCATAGAACGAACCTCAGCGGGTAACTAATCTACTAATCTCCGACTGTGCCCACAAGAGAGTACAAGAGTGGATAATGCCCTAACCCAATTAAGAAACAAAACACACGAAGTCTTTGTCTTCGTAAGATTCAAGTGCACGGCCTTCAATATGTAAAGCACGGGACCATGTCTAATTTATCATTATAAATTATATTCTTATAGCAGTCTAGCTAATCCAATATACTTTAACATTCTGTTTTCCAAACACATATCAGAACCAATAGAAAACACGAACCGGAAAAAGATACCATTAGAGAATAACCAAATCCTAAGAAAAGCAACCATGCATCAATTATAACGTTAACTAACTTATGTAGAGCCCTTATAAAGTTTTGAAGTAAAAAACGTACAGAGCATTCCGTATCTGCTCGAAGCTTATTTATTTATTTATTAAGACTTCATGTACAAATTTAATACAAAGATGGACTTAATGCCGATCGCATTTTCTACCAGTCAACCTTTGGGTGGTGCAGAAAGAATTGGGCAGGTGTCATTAACATTTATAGACGTACATATGTAATAAATTAATGCATTTTGACATTTAAATACTTAAATACAAAAACTAAACTTGAAAGTATTTTTTTGTTTTCCCCTATTTAAAAAAAAATTATAATACTTTAAAATCAAAGAAATACAAAACAAGACCAATATAAAGGCACCTAGGTATCTAATGTTGAATTAGACATAACAACAACATTTACAGCAGAGTTCGGTCGGCAACAAAGGCAGTATATCACTCTTTATAAAACTCGAAGCGACGTTAAATATGTACGTTATGTAGCGCGTTTCATTTTCGGCATACAAATGGTTCGTGGATCGCAACCGAGCCGCCTCCTATTTGTGGTCAAACTTCACGGTTTTCAATCATAATTATTCGGAACAGTGCACTTTGAAAAGCGTATCAGTTTACAAATAATGTATGCGAGCGGTTTATAGTTTACGCCGCAAACGCTCCTAACTACCATTATACCGAAATAATTTCAATTCTGATAGGGATATCTTCATTGTGCTAATTAAATGGTACATACTGTGTGACCTAATTACTGTAACGTTGAAAGTTGTAATTGTAGCTGTGTACTGAGCTCTTTTATGGTTTAATTACAAGAGAAACATTTCTCTTCCTTATGAACAGTTATTGTATCACAATTTTGTTCTTTTAGGTCTATTCTGTAAGGAAAAACAAAAATCAGATTATAATATTTCATAATAATTCATGATTAAACTGAATGAAATTAATAAAAATAAAAATGACTTTATGGATGTTGCAGATATCCGTATCCGTAATCGCAACTGCGAATATTCGGTATAAATTTGAACATTGCATTAGCACTCTTATCCGGAAAATTCAATGCGGATGTTCATTTGGATTACTCAGCTCCAACGTATATTCAACTTTGTCCTCTTTTCGGGGAGAACTAC
>DWHO01001244.1:0-16100 GCA_018247575.1 Eurytides lysithous rurik
TAATAGACGAGGTCAGGACGATGAAGAAACCACTTAATAAATCTCGATCGAATAAAGCTTTTTCGCTTTTATAACCCTGACAACGTAAATTGTAATTTATGTGAAATAATTTTCTTTTGTTGTGTGTAACGAATTTGTAAATTACGTTTTAATTATTAAAATGATTTACGACCTAAAATCTAACGAACGCCCGGATATTTTTCACATTGAATATTCCTTGCATGATTTTTTTATTATAGTTATATTTAAGTATTTAGCAGTGTACGAATTCAGTTGCAGTCGTCGGTGATTTAATTTTATAATTTGGACCGTTTTCAGCGCGGTAGCAGCATACCTAGAATCACTTAAACTGACGCCGGGTAATGGAGTCGTGCACGGAAATTTGGCTTGCCTCTATTACAAACAAGGACTTATAGACCTTGCCATAGATACCTATAAAAGAGCAATAGAGCTTCAACCCAATTTCCCTGATGCCTACTGCAATCTTGCTAATGCGCTTAAAGAGAAAGGCTGCGTCGCTGAAGCGGAGGATTGCTATAACGCAGCTTTACGCCTATGTCCATCCCACGTTGACACTTTGAATAATCTTGGAAATGTTAAAAGAGAGCAAGGGAAAATTGACGAGGCTACGATGCTATACATGAGAGCATTAGAGGTTTTTCCTAATTTTGCAGCGACACATAGTAATTTGGCGTCTTTATTACAACAGCAAGGTCAGTATTATTACGTATGTTATTTACAAATTCAAAATAGTTCTTGTTATTAGGCTGACCTTTGAAAGTTGTACATTTACAGAACGGTATAAAAATATTACGTAAATGTAATGAACATATATGATGTATAACATAAAAGATATAAATAGATAAAAAAGGTAAAATTTATACAAAAATGTCAGTTTTGAGAAGTGGTGATTCCCAAGCGATATTTGGCTGTTGCAAACCTGCATAGTCAAAATAAAAACATCTTAAAAATTTTAATAGCATGATACATTTGGTTTCTTTATTCAAATGTATTCGAATTTTTTCAACTGCGAATGTTCTAGCATTTTAATATGTATGCTCAATTTTTTCCGCTACAGCTATTATAATTTGTGGTTCAATCAAAAAAATCAAAGCGCATTATTGATTAATTTTTCAGGTAAACTTGACGAGGCATTAAAACATTACAAGCAAGCTGTAGAAATTCAACCAAAATTTGCTGATGCATATAGTAACATGGGCAATACTTTAAGAGAAATGCAGGATATAAAAGGAGCCTTGGCATGTTTTAAAACAGCAATTGATCTTAATCCTATGTTTGCTGACGCATATTGTAACTTGGGTAGCATATTAAAGGACATGGGCAATATAATGGAAGCCATTACATGTTACGAAAACGCTTTAAAAATAAAACCAGACTTTCCCGATGCCTTCTGCAATTTAGCACATTGCTTCCAAATTATATGTCACTGGGACGGCTATGACGAGAGAATGCAAAACATTGTATCAATTGTGGAGAAGCAACTCCGTTTAGAAAAATTGACATCTATTCATCCCCATCATTCCATTTTATACCCGTTGTCGAATAAATGTAGAAAGGAAATCGCCTCAAGACATGCCAATTTATACGTAGATAAAATAAAAATGCTCGGAGAGGTTACCTTCGAACATAATACGGCAAGTGACGAAAGATTACGCATAGGATATGTAAGTAGCGACTTTGGGAATCATCCTACATCACATTTAATGCAGTCTATTCCGGGTCTGCACGATAGTTCAAAAATTGAAGTATTTACCTATGCTTTAAATCCAGATGATGGCACAACATTCCGTAAAAAAATAGTCCAAGAATCTGAACATTTCATTGATTTGTCGCAAGTGACATGTCACATAGAAGCAGCAAAAGTTATAAATCGTGATAAAATTCAAATTTTGATCAATATGAACGGGTATACTAAGGGTGCTAGAAATGAGATTTTTGCTTTAAAGCCAGCTCCAATTCAAGTTATGTGGCTTGGTTACCCAGGAACTAGTGGAGCCGAGTATATGGATTACTTAATCACTGATGAAATATCATGTCCCAAGTCAACTGTTAATGATTTTAGTGAAAAATTCGCCTACATGCCACATACATATTTTATCGGTGACCATAAGCATATGTTTCCTCATTTAAAAAAACGATACATACTTAACAATAGTGATACAAACGCCAACGGCGGGAATATGGGTATTATAAATGCTCCGGAATTTATAGACATAAAAAATGTGTTTTCTGTGAAGGAAGAGGAACACACCATTTTATATGAGAATTTTCGACCAATAGTTAAAGTTGAAAGCGAGTTGAACATTCCGAGTCATCTAATCGAAATGACAATAAATAAAAATGACGAACTGGTACTACAGCTACTTTAGATTATATAATTACATTATGTTACTAAGCAAACATTAACTTGTCAATTATTTCAGGTAAAATTTAATGACACCGTTATATATAATGGCATATCTATTAATTGTAGAAATAAAAAAATGGGATCCGGAGAAGAAACTATTGACAATATAATATTTACTTCAAGGAAGCAATACGGCCTTCCTGATGATGCTATAGTATACTGTAATTTTAATCAATTGTATAAGACTGACCCAGATATATTAGCAGTATGGGTTGAAATATTAAAAATGGTGCCAAATAGTGTTCTCTGGTTGCTGAGTTTTCCAGACGCCGGAAAACCTAACGTGCTAGGTTATGTTCAGAGCTTAGGTAAAGTAATACGTACTTAAAGTTTTTGAAAGTGTTTTTTTTATTATCAGATACAAAAATATATGTTTTTATAGGGTTGTCACCCAGACGTGTGATATTTTCCAAAATAGCATGTAAGGAGGAGCATGTGCGCAGAGGTCAATTGGCAGACATTTGCTTAGATACACCTTTGTGTAATGGACATACAACAGCTATGGACATCTTGTGGGCGGGTACACCTGTGGTAACATTACCAGGGTCTACATTAGCGTCAAGGTGTGCTTAATAACATTTTATTTGATCAAAAACTATTTTCTGGGACTCGGGTGGTGGTGTGTTTTTGTTGGCCTTATAATATATGTTACGCATATTAAGAAAACTTTAAATTAGCGCTATCTAGCTTCAATAAATGTAAATTTTAATGCGTAACAGAACTGAATTGATTTTGAACAGTAAAAAGATAGAAGAAAACGGATATTCATACTTAAATGCGACGAAAAATCTACTTATTTGCACTCCTCTTTTGTTTCTTTTATATATGACATGTAAAAGAATAATTTATGAAACATTTCTGAGAAATGTCTCATTTTCAGCTACCCCAAAGCACAATAAACCTGCGAACCCGCTGAACTGCGAAGAACAATTTTGCATTGAAATTTAATAATTTAGATAGAAAATGTCCATCGAATCCCACCACATTTTCTATCTGATATTTCTGATCGACAAGTACAGGGCAAAATCAGTCAGATTTTAATTGCATCGTTATTTCTACAACATTGTAATAATTTCGTACAATGTTGTGTCACAAAAAAGTCCAGAAATTTCCGTCCCTAACTCAGTTCAACTTAGTAAAGTTATCAACCGAACAGTTATTGTAAGGTTCCAATATGGATCACAATGATGCACAGGAGGATAAAATAACCAATATTCTTACAAAAATTTCGTATCACATAAGCAGATGAAATTAAATAGTTTGTCTATGGTCATTTTCAGGGTTGCCGCCTCTCTTCTGCATGGCCTAAACTGTTCGGAACTTATTGCTAAGAATACAAAAAGTTATGTTGATATCGCTGTCAAATTGGGCACTAACCATCAGTAGTAAGTATAAATAACCATGTCTTCAATTAAAAAGACTAGCGGCTTCTTGCGAGATCATTATTTATGATATACTGTTGCAGCATTATTGGAAATACTAGTAGGAACAGCGAATAAATAACCACGTGGTAACTATGCGGAACCCTAATTTTGTGTTATAATGAGTTTTTGTTCTGTTGCGTCGCAAGCGAGTAGCGAGTAATGAATTGTCATGCGGTGGTAATTTTGTCACTTGTTAAAACATTTATTTAAACCTAAGGAATCATTATGCTTAGTCACATGGGATCTTTTTTATTAACTGTATTTTATTTAAAATTTTATAAAAATGATGTAATATTGTAAAATTTGAAATTTTATATATGGTATTATATATTTGGTATTTACACACAATTTAAAATACTTAAACATTAATTTTAACTTTACTCAAATACTTAGTTACGAGAGCATGAACGTTGGTGATGAAACTTTATTGCAGATTTTTTCTTATTTGATTTTGATTTAAAAATAAACAAACAAAATCCATCATGTGTTAATAATATAAAAATATATATATATTCTATGTTAACGACGGATTTTTTATTATTTAATCTCATCTCAGGGGCACTTCGCTCAGAGCTGGGAGAAAAACTTATTTTCTAAAATTAATATTGCATCTGGTAACAAGAATGCTGTATCTTTTCGTGCTCAAAGATTAAATACATCCATTCAACGGGGAAAGCGTTCTTGTTACCATGCCTCGCGGAGTAGGTTCATTTGATTATTGGATAATGATTACCGTAATTATAATATGTATCGTAAATAATGGTTGATGTAAATAAAATTTTAATTATTAATTAAATTTTACTTTCTATTCCAGTAGAAGATATATTCAATCAAAAGTTGCAGAGGCTCGATTGAGTAGTACGTTGTTCGATTGTAAATATTATGCGAGTGGATTAGAGTCATTGTATGAAAAAATGTGGGAGCTGTACAAGAATGGAAAGATTCCGGAGCACATCAAAGCATTCCAATAAATATATTTTAATGAATTATAGATATCTGTAACTCAAATGGAGGTACGGGTTAAAAAAAATATTTTGATGTACTCATATACTATACTTCCGTAAAACCATCTGCGGGTTATGTGTAAGTTATTTACCTTTTATGACTCATACAAAAATTGAGTGAATAAAGTTTTGATTTCATCTATTGACGCAGATACTAGACCTTATAAAATGAAACTATTTTACAGGTTACATATATGTTACTGCGTGAGCACATGCTCTCCTTAATGACAGAAAAGTAGTCGATAAGATTGACTTAATCTTGAAGCGAGCATCGATATATCTGATTCTTGCCAATTAGTGGCTACAATCAACTTATCCTGAGTTGATTGTAGCCACTAATTGGCTCACAAAATTAAATCAGAAATCAAAATATTACAAACCTGTGCTAGACTTAGAGTAAATACAGTCTGCCCTTTTTATGAAGAATCATAAATTAAATGAATATATAATAGAAAGGGGTGGGAGGGGGAGAGTCCGGTTGTCAATATTTCCTATATTGACACCCGGACTCTCAGTTCATACGGTAAAATAGATTCGTCTTATAAATATAATAGCAATCGGTTATTTAATTTTTTTTTTTTTTATTATTTTTTTTAAAACAAACGTATCACATTTTTTCATTCTACGTTTTCGAATGTACATTAATTTTCGAGGTTTACATGGGAAAAATATTTTATAACATTTTTTAAAACATAAATATATGTTTAATTCTAATCAGTTACTCTTCGTTTTAGATTCTATATCGACGAAGAGACACGAGTATACTGGCAGAAATAACACCGTCCGGAAACGTCCATTTAAATAATAATCCTGCGCCGTTTGAGCTTTGGTTTAGTGTGGTTTACCTAATACACTTGTTTATAGATGTTTGTGTTAAAACAATCTATGTAGCTTATTAAAAGTTTACTCAAATTCCGATCGAATTGTATCGAGGACTAAAGTAGTAAACTAAAACGTTTATAAAAATAAAAAAAGTGTCTTTTAGAAAAATGGCTTTATTTCTCTTGAGTATCTTTACATTTTAATCGTCCATAAGTATACAGATGCCTACAACATAGCTTACTGAAATGAATACAAAACTCATTTACAGTTCAGATAAACATATTCATAGACATAGAAATATTGAGTACAATGCGAAACACACTATAGTGTTTCGAAAAATTAATGCGACGTAACGGAAATACGAACATATCCTTCAAGGTCTTTTAAAATAATGCTGTATGTAATAACTTTTACAAGGTAAACATTATAAATAATAACAACAGTTTTTTTTTCGGATTACGGGTTTTTCTGACACACATTTCCTTGACGGGTATGCACGATTAACGTTACAGAGATATAGCAGAATCTGAAGCTTACAAGTTTTAAAAAAAGCTTGCTTTAAAATTTAAAAGAAGTGCACAATTTTTTTGCAAAATACAAATGTAATCATAATGCAGAAGTGTACATTAAAACAGAAAATTGAGATGAGAGTCGAAAGTAAACGTGCTTTATTTCTCTTATCCCAATTCTTTTCTTGAAATTGTATATTCACCTTCGTAGGGTCGTTGTATTAATTTCTATGTATCTATTTAATACTACAATTACAATTTGATCGTACTCTAAAAGTGTAGATCTCCTATATTTCTACGTTATTCTATTAAACCGTTTCATTTGGTGTATAAAAATTATCATATGAGGTAACGAATAGGTTGTCATCACAAAAGGCATTATTACATACAACATTTGCGACATAAAAATTTAACGAAAGTAATTAGCATATTCTTTTAAATTATGTAACAATAACCAATTCAACCATAGAAATTTACTTACATGACTTATTTTTTGCGATAAGAATTAAATGGAATGTTGGGATAAACTTTAAATCAGTCGCTTAAATTGAAAAATAATTCGATGTTTCCATATGCAGACAGATCATACGTTCACATATTTCGGATTTGTAAGTTATCTAACGAACTATGTATATTATCATCCTCTACTTTGTAACAATACATTTTCGATTTTAAAGTACTATACATAGTTGAGCCATTTTTTTAGAATAGACAATGTCGTTTTGTTTTGATGTCGATTACTATGTGCGTGAATGTTATGTAATAAATATACATTTGGTTAATAAAATTTTCACTTACATATATCCAAATTAATTACCCAGTTTTGTTTAAACGAATACCAACGCCTTTCCAACGTTCTAAATTATTTAATCAGTGTTGAATACTATTTTTATATTCATTATTTCGAAAACACCATATGAATATTTTTATTTAAATAAAAACAACTGTTGTACAACGAACATGTGTTAGTTCCGCAGCTAATATAAACTTTTACGTCATTACCGATCCTATACTGACTAGACTTTTTAAATATTTTATACGTATAAAAAGAATACTGCAATATGTAAGGCATGTTTTAGAATATCAGAAAAGAATTTGTTTCTGCATTTGAGCATCTATTGACATTACATTGTTGTGAACTTCATTATTCTACGTCTATACATACCTCTATTTCGATCTACCTTAATTATATTTGTATTTTATATCATAATGAGATTTTCATTTAAACGTGTAAAAATTCGCTTTGTGTGAATCTTATCTGGTGCTTCAGTTTACCGACATACATAAAAATCAATGTGACATTAAAGGAACTAACGAACTTTTCTATAAACCTAATGTGTCAATGTGTCCGCACGATTGGAATTAATGTAAATAAATTAGATTCCATGTAAAGAAAAGTATCAAAGTAAAACTAATTGGTGTACGGAGAGAACTTCCGGTAATCTATTTATGTATAAAAAATATCCTAACCATCTAGTTCTTCTACATTATCTCTTTTCGGTATTTAAAATTTTGACATTTGTGAGGAGTGCTGTTCAAATGTAATATTATCACATCTAACAAGAAATGAAATGAAAATTTCGATCTAGCTTTCATTACGGAAATATACTGACACAATAATACCATACCACATCTTAAGCAATAAAAAATAGACGTTACATAAATGTTATGTAACACTCCTCAGTTTTGTTGTTGTCTTAGATAAATTGTACAACAAATTTTAACTGTGTATAAAATTACGTTACTCATTAAAGTGATTCCAACCGTTTGGATATAAGGCATCTTTTCAATTTCTTTAAATTTATAAATCTTTGTTCGTCATTGACTTTGAATGTCAAAAAAAGATTAATCTTATCATGAAACCTTCAGAGTTATATCGCTATAAAAATTATCGTTTTTATTGCTTTTGGATATATTTGTGTTCTTAATGCTTCAATTTAATTGGCGACTTTATCCTAATTTTACTATGCACCGAAAATGGAATCTAAAACATGTGAAAGTTATTTTTTTTTCTTTTGTAAATGGTTCACATCCAAACTTTGAAAGATAAGACACAAACAAAATGTCTCTAATCTCGTTTCTATATTACTTAAACGAAACAATTTCAAGTAAACATGTCATGTGCACTAAAATGTAAATGTTTGTTAATCAATACCTTAAATCTATTTGTTTCGCACTTAGTTACTAATCACTAGACAATAATTTTAGAATTTCGTTTCGGTGACACGAAGCGGTTGCATCGTAATATCTATTCGATTACTACCGGCGATTCTTACATAATAATTTTCATAATAATTAAAAAATTACCTAATACATAATTTAGAATATATTAATGAATTTTAATCAAATTAAATGTGATTACACAGATTATAGGGTGCCGTTATATGAAGATAGTTACCATATTAGTTGGTATGTTAATCTTGAATAAAAATTTAAGCATTACTCTCATTGCATTTACACTTAAGTAATATAATATTTCTTTATATATTTCTTCAACTCGAATCTAAAATATACGACAAACAAAAATTAAAACATAGTTCGCGCGGTTATAAAACAATTTACAAATAATACATGGTATTAAACATTTGAAAAGGTCAAATTCATAACAATTACTAATTTCGGTTAAAGCTAACTTCGCAACAATTATTTTCGATTTTTAACACTTAATAACAGTTTTATCTTTGTAACATATTACGTCACTTGTAAAATGTGATTTGTTTCGTAGCGGATGTCTTGTTCAGTTCTCTTAAAATTTTCAACAATTGTATAACAGAACTTACCAATGGATTCCATTTTTATCGAAAGCTTTGGAATCGAAGATTCGTGAAGTGCTTCCATCCATTTTGGTATATAATAAAAACTTCTAATATTTCAACGATTTCTTAGCAATCTATGTTTGGTGTTCAATGAAATGGCAGTGTAACATTTACTAATTAATATTGTCCCAACAAATAACTGACCTAAATATTGTATAATCAAATCTTATGGAACCCAGAAAGGTAGTTATATCGTAGCTGATGACAGGAGCTCTGCACATCAGATAATGAGGGTATACTGTTAAAAGGGAAGCGTGATTATTTCTTCTTATATGTAAAGGAGAAAACTTTTGATATAAGAAGGTAGTCTTAGAATTCGCTTCCCAGGTTAACAGAATTAATACACTTCTAATGCTCAAAAGATTGCATCTTCTACGAGAGCTTCTTTTAACTCAGTAGCTAGCATAACAAGCTAATTCATCTATTTCACTAATACAGGAAAGCATTGCATTGACTACTGTGCAGCTAGTTTAGTGTATAAAAACAGCAATTTCGGAAGATAGAAATGTCAATGATTAGATTTATATGCTTCAAATGATATAACTGTAGTACTGGGTCTAATTCCGTGCGTCCGTATTTATTCTCTGGATTCTCTTAGTCTAAAGCTACAGACTAGATATTTACTTGTATTTAAAAAACTCAGTCAGATGATACTACAAAAGTGTTATGCTTGTTTAAGAAAAATTCAATACTTTCTTTGGGCATACATGAATGCTATGTTATGACGTCAATATCTTTCCGCATCTGAGCCGAGAGTGTTGTCGTATTTATATATTTGAAAATGTATAAATACGATGTAACGTTTTCATATGGACCGCGATGTGCTAATTTTATATTTTCCGTACGAGCAAATTTCTCTTGTACTTGGCTTCACGACAAATATATTGACATTGAAATCCACAATAGAATAATAGAGATAAAGTTGTTCATATGGCGATTTAAGACGGATGCGTCTTAAATCGCCATATGCATAAATTAACAAAAAAACATTATCTCAACTCAAATGTGTATGAATTTCATTAATGCTTGCGCAATGAATTTTACTAAGAATGGCTTTTTAAGACAATTAGGAGAATCATGGTTAATTATAATGAAATGCAGATATTTCTGCTACACATGCATATATGATTATAAAAACTTATCATTCATTACGATAAAAGAAAATAATGTTTAGATGTTTCTCTGTAAACGGTAGCAAATATTACTTTTTGCAATTCTCGCTAACCCGTTATCGTCACAAAATTATTATCCCTAATTGATATTAAAAAAAAATAATTTGTGAAAGATGGAACAAAATCGATTTACATGCACTCATAGTCACAAAGCATAGATAATGGCTTAATTTAGTCTTAATATTTGATTACAAAATTACATTATGAAGCTTAATTAAAAAAAAATGGTAACAATGTTCATAAAACACTGCATCTACAATAAAAATAAACCTAGTCTATATTATTTATCACAACTATTTAAGAAATAGCAAAAACAATAAACAAATGGCTAAGTTTAATAACATGTGAGTAGAAATTTCTACTAACTCTAATTGATTAATCAAGCAGAAATAGTTGAGCATCAGATTTATATTACAAAGTATATCATACTTCTATACAACTCATTTTACCACACGCCTTATAATAATTTGAAACTTCATATCCAAAGTCTAACTATCAAAAATAGGACTAATTACTCATTATTAGTACCAAAATGAAACTTGATGATCACTTCTTTGTTTTGCTATACTATAACATTAAAAAATGTGAATTTCATTGTGTAAATTTGCTTGTTGTAACAAATAAATTTGACCAAGATCATGTTCGTCATAACTTGGCTGTGACCAAATTTAGTTCAGAACGTTTCACCATGACAATTTGTTTCAAATTATTGCCAGACTCGTATGTGTGGAAAAATAAGCGTATGTGAATAAGCTCCCTCTATTTATCTTCTTCCAGTAGAACCAAATCGTCAGCCACGACGTCTGACACGTGTAGGTATATGATCCAATACATAAGGTTAAAGCAAACGAAGCAGACTGGAAACACGATGCGCGAGTATTTGTCGATATCTGATGGAGTCATGCCCAGAAGCTTGCTTATGTCCTGGAACAGATCAAATACATTCATTTAATTATTACGAAAAAATACTTTCGCATCACAAAGCGTTTTATTAAAATATTAAAAGAAAAATACGATATAAATTCTAAACATCTCGCTATGGCACATTCAAAAATATTGTACAAGTGAAAGTAAAAATATCATTTTAAAGTGGCAACCGCACTCGCTCCTAGCACATTCACGCTAGCGTATGATTATCAAACGAAATTTGAAATAGTAACAATCAATATTGACAATTTACCTTGCCAGGGTGCAAAATATGAGGAGGTGGACCAGGGTTATCTTCTTCGTTAGTTCTTCCACCGTTGATAGTATTCTCTAGTGTTCCACCTTTGGAGTGGGCTTTTGGGTCGTGAACTTTAAATCGAACCTCCTGAAAATTTTGACCGACACACTATGTTACAATTAGCGAATATCGTTTCTTTAAAATTACCCTGTTTAAACACTTACTGATGGTCGTCCCGGAGGGCATCTGCTCAAAGTATTAATCTTTGAAAGCGTATGAGGATCACCAACGGGCGGGCAGTCGACCGGTATCTTTTTTTCAGAAGCTATTTTTTGTATCGCTACAAATCGCTGCTTTCTCATTTGTATTCTTTTCGCCATGTAGCCCACTGTAGCGTATTCTGTAACGACAAGAGAACTTATCATGACTCCTTGCACCTGTTTGCTCGTTGTTTTCTGATGACGTATAAATTAAATTAATACATTAATCACAGAAATTACAAAAACTCGCCGGGCATAATATAATAAATAACAAGTGTACAATAAAATTGGCAGTCGCAAGTGAGATTAATATTCGCGTCGCATTCATGTTCACTTAAAGCTTTCATATATAAATTTGTGATATATTTACCTAGTAAACTGGCGAAAACCATAACGAAGCACGTCCCCAAATATACGTCGATGGACTTGACGTAAGAAATCTTCGGTAAAGCGGCGTTAGTCGACGACATCAGAGTTGTCATAGTCAACACAGTGGTAACACCTAAAGCTACTCTAGCCGGTGTGGCGTTGCGATTTAACCAGAAAGATACCCAAGAAATTATGACGATCAAACCAGACGGTATATAGATTTGAATCAGATAATACCCCATTGAACGAACAAACTGTATTTCACAAGCTAATCTGGAGTAATTTCCTGTAAAAGACGTGAATTGGTTACAGATTTGCAAGGTACTGTTATTGTAAAAAGGTGTTATAAAGGTTTAGTGGTCTAAATAATATATTGTATATAAATATTTAATATATATGTATATATACGAGTACATATATTGTATAACTTGTACATTGAATTCTAAATTTGTAAAGGGGATCTAATATTAAAGTACCGAATTACACACACACCACTCAGTGTTTAGTGCAAGAATACAGAAGCAGGATGTGAAGAAAATGGTGGCAGTTTCTGTCCAGTGTATTTCGTATCAGTACAAGTTTCATTTGATTGTTTTTTCACATTTGCTTATTATCCCCCTAATTCAAGTACCTGTTGTGAGTGAGATCTCCATAGCTCGCTGACGATGGCCAAGCACCTTGAACTGCGGTAGCGACACCTCATTTGAAACACCCACTGAGTTGGGCCCCTCGTTCCATTTGTATCTGATGTCTCGCATGGTGTAGCCGACTGTGCGCATCGGACACATAGTATAATACAACCCCAAGGCCCATCGCAATGGGCTTTGTGACTCGACTCGTATTCGGTCGGGGTTAGAATTAGGAACCGCGAGTTCGCTTATCGCGCTGTTTTTTTTCCACCATGCGATTGTTGTATTGTGTCATAGCATGTGTGCTGGTGTCGCGGTAACTGTCGTCTGCACACGGGCTGAGGGAGACGGGGTCGGTGGCAGGGCAATAAATGGATGGTGCTAGGATAGCGGGCACTGCAATTGGTTACCTGTCGTGAGTGTTACAACTGTTGCTCGTTGTCGGTGGCCAAGTACTCGAAACTGCGGCAGCTGAACTTCATTACTCATGCCGACGCTTGACAGTCCGTCTTTCCAATGGTATCGAATATCTCTCATTGTGTACCCGACTCCGGAGACATGCCAAACACACAAAACGCTATCACTTACGCTGAGAAGCTCCGCGTATCCCCCGCTCGCGCAGCCGCGGCGGTTGTGAGACGAGTGAGCAGAATCGAGGTACGACCTTACTTACTCGGTCGTACTACTCGGGTCAGCTCATAGTTGATGATAGAAAAATATAAATCTACTGAATCTACATTACAATCCAACATAAGTGAGAGAAGGCAGAAGTAAGATATTTATAGATACATACGTGATATAAGAATAAGAAAAAAAGTTATATACGAATTTTCTATTAGAAGCGTTCATGTGACGTGCAAGTGCATCTGATAAGCATGCGGCGAGGAGGTAAGCAGCGGTAATTATGCGGGGTGAGAGGGTGTGGGTCGGCCGCGTGCAGTGCGCTCCGTCTGCGGCACGGCCTTCGGTGGTTGTGCAGACCCCTCGGGCGTCGCCAAACCCCGCCTCCGTCGGCCCGCTCAGCTAACACAGCATCGATGTCGCATAATCCTTTCTTTATCGCTTAATGCTCGTGAGGACAAAGGCTTACTATTTTACGAGTCTGCCTTCTGCGGGTGCTGTATGCGAGAAGGAGACGTTCCAACTTATGAGTACACGGGGAAACCACAGCACGCGTTGACCATTAAATTGTACGCATGTGCTCACAGGTTAGCCCTGAGTAGCATCTGTGATACAAAACGTGATCACAACACAATATTGGTAAGCCTAGTGATAAATTTGCATTGTGGTAAGGATTAAATCAATGGTTGCTTTGAGTGAGCACACGTATATTATAAAAATATCATCTGTTATTTTTCTATCATCTTTAGTTAACACACATTAGCTAGGACAGCGCATTTTTGAAATTAAATTTATTTTCAATTATCGCAATGAATGATCCATTGACGAAAACAATTAAATCTTTGCACAATATATATGTAAATTATCATATATACGGGTACACAATAATAAGCGTGCTCCTGGTTACTTGTTATAAATATATAATTACAGTTAAGGCCAAATACATTTATTTGCATATACATATGTTATTAATAACATTTATGGATATTTAAACACAACCATTTAATTGTGCATTTGGCACTGAAACCCACAGGAAGATACTCACAACTCTCGATTTCTATGTGGCACAATTGCCTATCCATCGGAAAGTATTGAAGATTCATTGGGCATGACGCTGTGATAGTTAATCTGCAATTCAATGATGCATGTATTTAGAAATTAAAAACACTTTTGATGTTTTATCTGTAAGTTGAATTTTACCTTATACTTCTTGTGATAGAACCTGAATGATGTATTCGTATAAATTCATTGCTAGTGGTTGCTATGTGAAAATAGGACTGTTTTTCATTAACAAAGAATGTGTCAGGTACCCAAATATTCTTAATAAACTCTGAGCCAACTGATAAAGTCTCTACTCCCGGCCTTTTCTTGTATGCCAATCGTGGATCGGTCCAAAACTGTCTGAAGTAAAAGTCCAAGGTGAAGTCCTGAGAAAGAAATATGCTGATTGAAACAAACCTTTTTTTTTCGTATAATTATGAAATTCAATGATTATTGTAAAGTCAGATAATGAGATCGATTTATTCTTTCAAACCTTATTATAATATATATAAATTTAAATTTTATGTTTGACTTCTTTCATTGAAGTTGTAATCACTAAAACATAAAGTGATAATAATACGTCATTGCATTTTATAACTATGACGTGGTAATCTAACACCGGCATGCTAAAACTGATTACAGTGTGTATGCAAATATAACAATCGTGTTTAGACCTTGCAAAGATATTTCGGTGCTCGACACATACTCTTTTCTTACACATAATAATAATAATGACGATTAAAACATATCGCTACGTTCCATAGGCTGCGTCAACAGTAAGCGTGATTAAAATTACAAAGATAAACGAATGGTGCATATGTGATAATGGCATGAAATCTACTAAACACAAGTGGTTTCTATTTGTGAATAGAAAAGTGCTTTGGTGATGGGAAAGGGTGATGTGGTCAGTGCCTGCAGGCACCCTTGGCTCGATAAAGGACCTCACCTCAATGATACTATCAAGCTGGCACGGGTGCTAGCCCGAGCTGAGTTTGGATCAGGTTTGTGGACAAATTATTGAAATTAAATGTTTGCGACCCGACCGCAATTTTTGCGAGTTGCGAATTTGACAATTATCCTTTTGGGTTATGGGCCACGTCTCATTGTGACCTTCCTAACCTCGATTTGGTTTCCACTTCGGGGTCCTTCACCCAAACGTCTAGTAGCTCACACAGAAAGCACTTTGGAAGACCGGATTGTAAAATAATAAAAAACAATTTATTTCATTTTATTGTTCAAATTAATCTACATAAAATTTAATGCTTTTGCCGGTTTTCCAAGTTACTGGAGAGCACAAAGTTTATTAGTATTGGCAATGTTTTAATAGGTACACAAATACGTACAAACACAACAAGCTACAAAATGATCCACGATTAAAACAGTACAGTCTCGCAAATCCATAGTACCAATAAGAATTCTTATACTTTTTTGTGTCTACTTTGTTTATTTGAAAATTTTATAACGTATTTAACACAACATAAATAGTTAACCTAAAAAATAATATCTGTTTGTTACCCAAAACACTTAGTGCAAATTAATATTTTACTAGATCTCATCGAACAGATATTATTTCTCCATTTCAAATTCCAATGGACTTACGAGTACTGCCAAACACATAATTAATTCTCTTTAGAATACAACGTATTGCTTTTCTTATTATGAAAACCAGAATGTATGTGACTGTACAGGCTGAAAGTATCCAATGGTCATAATAAGAAAGCAAATGGGCGGACATTAGGGCGTTTCGCTCCACCAAACGCGGACATGCTCGCAGCCTCGTGTCTGGGGCTGCTCGGTCGCTGCGGCTGGGACCGCGGCGACCGAGACAAGCGTGAGCTGA
>DWHO01001245.1:0-16098 GCA_018247575.1 Eurytides lysithous rurik
AGATGTATAAATGACGATTCATAAGTGCTTGTAAAGGCCTATTTGAATAAAATATTTTGATTTGATTTGATTTGATTGACGGTAAAACTGTATAGAAATAAATAAAATACCACGACAGTAACGGCTATCTGTATTCCTTTTAGATAAACATGACCAAAGAATTCCAGTGTTTTAGAATAAACTGTAGTAGGTGAAATATCATATATAAAATGGAGTGATTCTCATCCGCCAAGTATTGCAAAGACCACTTATCAAAGGAGAGCGCAGGGAGGATTAAAGCTTTTAGGCAAAGAAGGCCTTTCATCGCTTGTGAAAGCGGGCCGTGGCTCTATGAGGCGCGCGGCTCACGCTCCCGTGTGCCTTTCTTTCTTTCACCGGCAGTGCGAGCTCACGCGACGCGGCGAAAGGTCCTCACGCCATGCGCGCTGCCGCCACGCTCGGCGACAAGTGACGAGTGACAAGTGACAGTTCGAAGAGTGCCCGCCATGACAGCGACACGCGCGAGTGTCGCCCTCCTGTTGCTGGGCCTACTGGGCGGTGCGAGCGCCCAGAACGGGATCAGCTCGTTCATATCAGGTCAGTGCGGGCACTTTCACCCGGCGGGATGGGTCGGATTTTCACCCGGTTGCATTCGTTGGCGGCCTCGGGCGTCCACCCCGACTTAAGGCTGCGTACGCGCCATGAATCTCAATCGCCGCCCGCTTGCCGAATCCGGTGATGTTCCAGTTCCGTATGGAATTCCGCTGCCCGTGAACTCTTTCGTGACTTCGAGAACCGTCGTACGCCTATGTAGAGTCGAATGTAGAGTCGCAGATAAAAGTCTGCTTTCGAAGACTCCGATATTTCGTATTAATTTTTGTGTTAGAAGAATACTCTCCAAATTTATAAATTAGCCTAATATTTAAAACCGTATAGACACATATGTCACGGACGAACATTTAATGAATTTCACTCGGAGACCGTCGCCGTTACTTCGCTCTACATCGCTCGAATTATACGGTAGAATTTCTATTTTTATTGCCGTAGAAATTTTTCATTCTTTTCAACAACAGACGAGTTATTACTCTCAGATAATCATATTCTCTCAGTATTTTTGACAATGAACATGTTGGAATTCAAGTGTCCCGTTATAGCTGATCGTTGTGTATTTATAAAGGAATAAATGGGAATGTATGAATACAGGGCGCAGGATTATATAAATGGATCTGTAACTTATAATCTTAACGTATGCATATAATCATGAGTAACTCTCTTTAAGATTATTCCACAGAAATCATTTATATAACAACGGACCAATAAACCTATTTTTTTCTCCAAGTTCTGCGTGAGTTCCACCATCTTTTTGTGGAAAAATGCTATTTAATATTTTCTGACTAAATTTGATTTGAGAGCTTACAGTTTTAAGTCAAAATAAAAATGTTTCCATAATATTCGCACAAAATCACCAAGAAGAAGATAAAATTATTATAGTTTCCTCCATCATCTTTATGTGTAGAAAGAGAAAATGTTTAACTTTTACATGCTACAGTTTTTTTTTTAGAATAAATTTTACATATTTTTAGAAGTTGAAATAATAACGGTATAATCATTTTCATAACGTGGTTAAATCATTGAGACGAGACCAAAGAGACGCCGATGACTATTGATATTCAATCCGTATTTACATTAGTTTCGAACGATTACATTGAATTTACATACACATATTTAATACGTGGACCAATCGTATATTCAAATGGTCGGATCTGAAAGCGAAATGATTGCATCGATTCGTTTCGATTGTCTACAACTATGAAAGTGTTTCGCTAGCGAATTCGCCTCCGCTACGTACGCCGTGGACTTTCTCCGTTCCGAACTTACGCACTCTTTCCGTGCGACGTTTCGGCAATGGCCCGTGAGGAAAGATTCACCGGCCACAGTGTTATATGACTATGTGGCCATTCCATGCCAACAAGCGATCAACTGACGACAGAAGCGAGCCGTTGCTTTTTGACAGACTACGATTCAAACCAACAAGCGGCTCGCCTGATTGTAAGCGGTCATCAGCCATCAATATCAGCAACATAAGAGGACATGCAAAGACATTAAGTTGGGAATAAGCTCTTTTCTTGAAGGAGCCTACTACCAATGACCATAAGCAATGACTTATCATCACTGATCATTAGTTGCTTTGATTATTTTTGTTGTTGTCGTCCATCGAGATAGCTGGTTACATTCCAAACGAGACGAATAAAATTATTTTTCCTTCCCCGCTGTCCAAAGATACATTATAACCAACGTGCAATCAAGAACTGGCTTAAAGTATTAAAAACAACTTAGTTAAACAGATTTTGAAGCTTTAGTTTTGATTGCAATAACACAAAAAAAATCCTTTTAAGTTTTTGTGATTGCATAACTTAATGTGATCATCTTGACACTCGATGAATATATTTCTGTTCAAAATATAATTAGGAGTTTATAAATTCTGATGCAAAATATGATTTAGTGTAATCAACAATTTTTTCAACAATGATAATATTTTATTTTCAATTATTATTATTATGTTTATTACATTTACGGACGAGTCCTTATATATCTTTGATAATCCTTATCCTTCTTTTTATGCTGGTGTTCGTATTACTCTTCTAAAGATATTTTACTATAGAAAACATGAATAATCAGATAGCCAAAGATATTATTTTTATCTAATACTTCACTTGGGAAATTATATTTAGAAACATCTGAACAATTTAAAATAATACCATTAAAGAAGTGAAATCTTTTGTGAATAAGAATCGAGAACGTGTGATTTTTCATTCATTCAGTAGAAAATAGAACGAAAGGCGTACTGACGTTATCAAAATCATATATTCGAGTTTCTTATAATATTTGTTTTGTATGCGAGCCGATCTGTGACCTTGATTAGAGTCTAGCACTACTTTTGAATTAAGTCAATGAGGACTATTACTAATACGCTTTTATTAGCTTCGCCTGTATATGTATGCGTTCTTTTTATGGATTTGCGTGACGAAATTGTCCAGTTCATAACCATACATTAAAAAAATTAATTATCACGTATTGCAGACAAATGGCAATATGATATTTATATATTTTTTTACCCATTTGGCGCAGTTGCTAAGCTATTTATTGGCTTTGGCACAGATAGTGGGTTCGATTCCCACCCGGGATAAATATATGTATAAACTACAGACAATAGTTTTGGATCTGGGCGTTTGTCCGTGTGAAATTTATGTATGTATAACACCGTTATAACTCTAGATATTTCTATCTGAAAGGGTGTTTTATGTTTGTACACTCTATTATATCTATTGTATTTGTCTACTCTATTATAAAAATAGTTCAGCACGTAATAATATCCTTTATATATGAAATAGACTTTGTTTGTCATTACTTAAAATATTAGGCGGGTCGTGTAATAGATATTTATAGTTTTAAAAAGAAATTTATTTTCAAATTGAAACTAAGCTTAATCCATCTTCGTCATTCTACAAGACTTGATGCAAACTCTGTGATAACGTAAGACTAAGAAAATTCCTCGGTTTCATGATCTTTCCCACCGATGTCTGCTCACAATGCTTTCTTTTTTGAGATAGTGATATGACACTCCATTGTAGACTTTTTGGGTTATCCATTATATTCAAACGCGTTAGCAAGTCGACGTGACATCACACTTTGTCGCTTCGCATAGACAAAATTTATTACGGCTGGTGATAAATTGAATAAGTGGTCAATATATTCCGATTGTTGTGAAGAAAATTATTCGAGGTTGATAATATACAGTACTTTTACATCTAATGGGCCTGCTAAGTATTTGATTGTGTATTAATTTCAACAGAACTTTAATTTTGTTTTCTCATTGTTACAGTATCTTTTCATTCAAATAAGGAGACTTTTAAGTATCACAGTTTAGGAAATTAACGCATAACTTGAATAATTGTTTAAAATTTGATGGCGATGATTATTTGTAACTGTTATTAAATAGAGCTATATGTGTATATGTATTTGAATTTTCAGTACCGAATGTATTATTTCATTTTTACATATATATTTAAAAAAAAAAAGTTCTGACAACGATTGGTGTTTTTACAGTATGAAAATTTTTGATTGGATGTGATGATAGTGACAATAAATAATATAATATACAAATTTTATGTTTGCTTTTTATTGTCTCTTTCACATCATATTTTGAGACGTAGATAACTATTCTGACACCCCACGAAGGTTATCCAGTGTCAAGGTCAATAATGGTAGAGCGTCGATGAAATGGGACCTTGATGTGAACGAACCATGCGCACACGTTGTGGTCTTAGAGCAACGTTAGATACGTGTCGTTTAACGGAGCGCGCACCGTTAGCCGCGCCCCATATAGCACCTGACGCGCTAGTCGCCTTACTCTACAATAGTAGAGTCGAACACAATAGTATACTAATGACGAATATCTATTGTATGGAGATAAATTGAGCCCTCTCTGTACGAAAATACATCAGCCCTTAATAGAGAAATCAAATCAAATCAAAATATATTTATTCAAATAGGCCTTTAAGTGCTTGACTTTTGAATCGTCATTTTTACATTCTTTCTGTAAATGAAAGAAAAGATCGTGTTTAATATTTATATCTAGGAATATGACGTGTTGTTTTATATATAACAAGTATAAAATAGAGCAAAAAGTGTGATATGCTTATAGGACTAAAAGTAATAAAGCTCTACTTTAGTGTGTTGTAATACTTAAACAGTTTAATTTTGAAATTTGCTTTCTTCTAAATGTCTTTTTTAACATGCCGACCAACTACTTCTAGGACTAAGTCAATATCTTTTGTAAGAATAAATTTATGTCGTGTATTTTATATTTGCAGTAAAGTGTGTATGGGGCTGATATTAAAAGTTGGAATGTCAGGGATAGAACAACCAATCCTATAAATATTTGTTGGATAAAGTGTAAAAATCATAGTTTTAAATTTTAACCGCTGTTAAGTAGGGCGTATGGGCGGGTTTTGTTTTTGTCATCGTAACACTCTACAGGTCACTAGTTAATTTTTAATTTTTTGCCACGTCGGTAAAACCAAATTACAGATACATTTATGAGGAACCAGCCACGTGCTAGGACAAATATTATACTATATTTATCAATGCGTTACTATGAAAATATTTAAATTTGGGTTTATAATATTACTAATTACTCGAATATTCTATTTTGTATTACTCTCGTGTTAATAGATATAATATGGTATCTAGTTTAATGTTCATCTACAAGCGTCTTATCTTGAATGCCGTTAGGTGAAAAAGAAAGCAGTCATAGAGCCGCCAAACTATAACATATACTCGTTTTGAATATTGAGGCTCTATAATGAGGGTTAAACGCTATTCTCATATAAAAGACATCAACGTGTTACAACTTAATAAAAGTAACTGTTCTATATTTTTATTAAGTCAATGCGGCTTTTATTTGAATTGAGTCTAAAAAAGTATATCCTACGCCTTATATAATTATACACATACTTATATACACTAATAGAATGCTTATGAGTGTTTTATTTTAATTCGATCCCAGTGCCTTATGAAATATTTTTTTAAGTTCATACTGAGAATAGATTATTGATAACAGCAGAAATATATAAAAATCAATTGAGTGTTTACGTCGATAATTATTAAAGATTGAGATATGCTTTAAGCAACTTGATTACAGACGTACGAAAGACATCAACGACTCAGCGACATATTCTTAAAAAATGATTGAATACTACTACTTGAAATTAGAGCTTATTGCGTTTGTAAGGTACTTTTTAAAAATAATATACTAAATTGTACATTTTAACTGTATGCAAAAATATGTATCTAAATAAGCTTACCTCACCCATTTCGTAGAAATTATCTTTTGTATAAATATCATAGTTAAGTTAGTCGTCTTCATATTAAATTAAATATAAACTAATTATGTATGAGCTATTTAAATATATATTTCAGAGTTGAACTCTAGTGTTTACTAGGCCACCAAACAAAATAAATGACTAGTTTGAACTTTAAGATTAGTTTAATACGTATTTTAGTTTAAGAAGGAAAAGTTTCCACAGAGAGTAAAATACGAGAAAGCCAATCTTTATTGGCTTTGGTTACCTTGAATCTCGGAAGATGTACAAAAATATATTTCTAAGTTACGTTATCTTCTATAAGTTTAGGTTTGGGAATAAAACTCATATTTGTAGTTTCCTAAATATGTTAGTATTCTGGCTTACCGCCTTTTTTTATGGAAGAGGTAGAGTCTTTCAGAATATAAAGTATTAGTATATAATTCCATATGCAACCACGTTATGAAGTGCCAGGTGTACGTTATTATTATTGTTATTATAATTATCATTAACACGGAAATGTACCCAATGGTCTTGGTACAATACCTCGCGGAGTAAGTTTAATAGATTTTTAGGTCATCATTAGTGTAATGATGATATGCATTGTAAATAATGGTAGATGAAATAATTGTATATCCTCGTCTTCCTTTGTTTGAATGTCATCATAATCATTCTGAATTTACTGCCGATCAGATCTTCGCTAAAGTTCGTTTCTCATATCAGTTCCAGTCATATTATATTTTTAAATCGTCTCGATTGACATGACTAAACGAATTCAGCGTTGCTGCAGGCACGGCGATTACATTTTATTGCGCTTCTAACACTTTCTAAGAGCTGTTCATTGATAAAAGATTGTGTATTACCCAACCTCTATTACGGATGCTTCTTGAGTCGGCACCCGGTGTGATACTGGCGTGAGAGGGGAAAAGAGGGAGGGGAGAGGGGGAAAGGAGAAAGTCCTGCGTTCGGACGTTGGTCTCCGTCGTAACTCACTTTTGTCGCGCGCCTTGGCTGATTTTTATGAGGGACGGATCATATTCGATCTTCAAACGAATCTACTGATGTCCATTGCATTCGCTGCTCCAACCCACTTCATTGACGCTATTGCCTTAACACGTTGACTGCCACCGCTATAAATAACATGACAATTTGATTTAATCTTATTATGTTACTATAAACTCTAATTCTAGTACATAGTTATCACCAAAAGGCATGAAAAATGTGTGGTTTATTATTAAATTTTCCGTTCGTTTTTGTTCTTTTCACAGAAGCAATCTATCGATATTGGCACTGATATATTCTGATTTTTTTCGTAACAGCACAAAAATAATAAGTAAATAAAGTACGAGATAACTCGTAGTTGGCAGCCAACGTGTTAATTTACATAACGTCCGACTCCAACATTCACGTTTTCAAGTAAATTATCGACTTATTACCAAGGTAATTAACTCAGATAAAAAACTTGGAAAATAATATTGTTTGTACTTATTATTTATATTTGAATTATCTATGTTAACATCGTTGAAATAGATATGACTAGTGAAATAGCGATGACCCGTTTGGCCTAGTTACTAAGCTATAGGCTACGGCGTCACAGGTTGTGGGTTTGATTTAAAAAGAATAAAAAAACCGTGTAGTGAGAGAATTCTATTAATGTATATATCCTTGAGAGACTTGGAAGCAAAATTATTTAGTGATATATTCAAAGTTTTCCATTAGACTAAGCAGAGAGTCTAAATTTAGTATTCAGATGAAAGATTTTTATTATTTTTATGGTTTTTATTGAGCTCATTTCAAATTGAAAACGTAAGATTAAAGTGTTTCATTTTATTGACCACCCTATTCAAGGATTGAAATTGATACTTCCGCATCATCAAACGCGCGGTGCACATAAACTATAAAATTAACACGTCCGTTGATACGATTCCGTTTAGCGGATGGCAATAAAACATTGATTTATTAGTGTCAAATGGTAAATTATAACAGGATATTCGTAATAGATCATGCGATATAAATTTCAATCAACATTTTAATGATTACTGATGATTCATGAGGCAGCTATCTATATTATGTGATGACAGATTGACAGAAAGCTCAGTGACAGATTAATCGAACGTTGATCAAGAGTGGAAGGATGATAAGTTGGAATTATTTTCATCGCAAGAGAATATGATTAAAAACAAAAACCTTTAAAACAACTCTGACTCTTGCTTGTGCTTATATGACTCTATCAAATTACATGTCTCTACTTCGCTATAAAAATAAAATATCGCCACTTAATCGTTTCATCAGAAGGAACAGGCTTCGTCCTGGCTTATGTGAATTATGGCTTTAATAATTGCATACATCATCTGGTTTCATTTTCCTTTCTTTAATTTAATTATCTCAAGTTAGTATTTACTAAATAAAAGCTCTACCTAACATAAGAGAATGTATCAAAACTGAGTTCACTAGTCATAAAACTTCTCGTGCAAGCAAATGCTACTGCTTTCTGCTGTGTGACTTGAGTTTGATGCCCAATAATAAATAATTATGTACCTAATTAAACAAGTCTTATTAGTACAACTTGATAATAATTGTTTGTGTTTACAGGAATACTACACATTGTTAAAACAAAACTAATTTAAGGATTTAATCGCCTTCGATAGAGTAATGGTTAATCTATACACTGATGATGGGATGAACTCGATGAATGAACTCGCTTCATATTAACAAATCATTTGGAAACAACCCGAATAGTTTATTTCTAAATTTGAGTGTTGCGGGCATTATGTGCTAATTAAGATTTATAAATTTTAGTCCTTAGTAGGGCAAGCCGAGCTTTTGGACTTGTATGGTAGTACCGCCACTGGGTGTAAGGCAAGAATTATCACGTCTAATAGACCTGTGACTGCAGTTAACGATTGTTAGCTCCGACTGTGTCATTAGTGAAACCTCTTGTGAGTCATCAGACATTTAAATTTAGCACTAGGCCTTTCGAAATGTGTCATTAGTCATGAATCGCCACTGGAAAGTATGAGTATTAGTTGATGACCCGTTAGGCGCAGTTGTTAAGCTAGTGGCTTCTGCGTCGTAGGTCGTGGGATCGATTCCCACCGGGGACAAATATTGATATGAATTACAGACAGTTGTTCTAGACCTGGCGACGATCTGGCCGTCGGTCTGTGTTAAATTTATGTGTATAACGCTTTTATAATACAAGATGATTTTTCAATAGGGGCAGCGTTTTGTTTTTTAATTGTTTCAAGACTTAGTACTATAGACTACAAAGGCACTAGAACGACCAATAAATAATACGGCGTTCAGACAAGTTTTTAGCTGAATGTTATATTAAATTTGTATTTACTATATTTTATTTTAACTCAAAAATTGTGGACCAAAGACATTTTAATTCACTGTAACATTACCATGTTATATGTACATTTATTTTCAACATTATCTTTTAATGACATTTGCCTTACACTAAATTGCATCGAAGGTAATATATCCCTTTCGTCGACGGTTTGGGTGTGTTTATTGCAATGGAAAAATGCAATTTTATGAATCTTTTCATTAATAAAACAACCGGATTTGGAGGAAATGGTAATTAAATAAAAAGAGGGTATGCCGATTTTTTAATGCAATGCAGGCAATAAGAAATTTATTTTTAAAAGTAAACGGTCGATCAACAGTAAGTGGAATTACATTTAAACTCGAGATGCTCAAACGTTTTTTTTTCTCGTCGACCGCTTTTAAAATTTTACTGGTTTCGGTGAACGCCAGATTTCTACCGTATCCCCAAAATTGTGCAGATTAGATCTAATTCCCCTCCCGCCAAGTCTATCAATACATAGGTATGTTTGACCTTGGATATTTATCAATATATTAATACGTGAGAAAACTTTGGACACCTTTTACAGACTTTTGCGCTCGCGGAGAGGAATCAAATTTGGCAGAGTTATAGTTTATAGTTATAGTAATAGTAATAGTTTTGTGGACATTATTTTTTTATGTTATTCATATGTATATTCAAACATACATTAAATTAAATAAGCTAATTCGTTCATTGTTTACGTCTATGCTACTAATGTCAAACACTTTATTCATTAATAAAAAGAAAATATTACGGTGGTAGAGCCACGCAGCACGCAGCTGTTCCCGCTGCTGAACGGGCCGGCTCGAACCGGATTAGTACCACGATCTCACAGAAAATCGGCGTAAAGTGGAAGTGTTTTTGCTTCTGCATTTCGTCCGGTGAGTGAGGTGGCCGGTGGCCCACCCCCCTCCCTTCCCTCATTCCTTCTCACAATCCCCTACCTACATCTGATTCCACCCATACCTTCCTCACCCCCCTTCCCATCCATCCTCCTCCCCCTCCCTGTTTCAGAATTTCCCTCCTTAAAGGCTGGCAACGCCTTTGCATGTTCAGTAATGTTGCAAATGTCCACGGGTGGCGGTAATTGCTAACCATCAGGTGAACCGCTTGCTCGTTTTTCAGCCTACTACATGAAGAAAAAAATCCCATTGTGAAATATATTCCTTTGCTTGTTAAAAATCTAGATCTTAAATTAATCTATATTGATAGTTAAAAACAAAAGGATAAGCCCCTTTTGTTACACAAAGCTTAAGCTTATTAAGGGCTGTAGCGTAATAGTGTATATAGAGATTAACCGGCTTATTATAATCTCATACGATCTTGTTTAATTTTGCAACGAACGTAATAAACTCCGTTCATGATTTTGATAGTAATTAATTTTAAAAAAAATTATTTAAAATAAATAATATATTGACATGATTGGCTACAGTTGCTACCCTATTGGCTTCGGCATCACAGGTCGTGGGTTCGATTTCAACTCGGGGCAAATATTAGTATGAACTACAGATAATTGTTCTGGATCTGGGCGTTTATCTGTGCCCTTACGAAGAGCTTACTGTCTTACTATAGGGGTAGCTAGCTTTCAAATAAACAAAAAAAGAAAAAAGATTTTTAATAAAATAATAATAACAAAAATTTATTTAAATCAATCAAATCTAAATCTAGTCCAATACAACTGTATAGAATTACATATTGAAACATAATTGCTGTAGAACGTTTTGGTCTCAATACATTTTTTTTTTAACAAAGACCAAGGAAGAGTCATGGAAAGTCATGCCAATGTGAAGAGTAAAATAACTTTTATTTTTTTTAACTGCGACTTTTTAAAATTCTTTTATCGAAAATATTTTTTTTATAAACATCAATATTTTACAATATCATTTATGTTTTTTGATCCAAACTGCTTTCCATAATTTACAATCACGCTTCAGAAAAGTATTTCTTTTTTACGTTACAAACAACCATTTTCAATTATTTTTGATAATGGTAACAAGGAAAACTAATTGTTTCATTTCGCTACATACAGAATACAATTAAAAAGACAATAATCATAGAATCATTTTTTATAAAATATATTAACCGACTTCATATAGGTCCTACTTACTTTTAAGCATATCTTAGCAGTACAAAGTGCAATAAGAATGTAATTACTAAGGAAACCTTAACCTCCTGAGGAAGCCTTGCGATATACCGTTTCCAATAAAATACGTACGGAGAACTCAAAAACTACTCGTCAAATCTCGCTAAATTTATATGGGACCACACGACAAGCACCAGCTTTCAAATATAATCATCAAAATCACTACACTTACACCCAGTATAAAGATATGAGGCCAAAAAGAGGTTTATTATTCAATTCCCTTTTCTTTTTAATCAATTTCCTCTAAATCTATGGTGAAAAAAAAAAGGTTCAACTTTATATCAATTGTTTGCCAAAGATGCTGAAAATGCAACGTGTTTTGCTATGAAAATTGGTTTCAACGTATGCAAAAGTGCATAGACCATTGCGGAGAATAATTTGAAAAGCAATAAAACCATTTTCAATTATATATGTTTGTTACATTTTTGTATTCCGGATACATAAATAGCAGCCTATGTAGATAAGCATTATGATACTCATATAGAGCTCATAAACAGACAGAGAGAAAGAAAACGATGAGAATGAGAATGTTGATTCTTTTATTTGCCTAATAGTTCCGCATTGTGTTTTAAACGTTTGTTTTGTTAAAGTGCTCAATGTGAAGTTTCATGTGCCGGTTTTAAAATTAAGGTAACTTAGGACTTCTTCTAGTTTGGACAGTAAAGTTGCTGCATATTTATTTTTGCGTGGGAGACTTTGCAACTGACCCTGTATTCAATTTGAGTCGGGATTTACATTATAAGGAAAGCTGTTTTGGTCTATATTATACCTAGCACTATTTTTGACGAAAAGAACGATATTGTAATAAACGTTTAAATGCTATTTTACTCGCTATCAAGTTAAATATGGATTATAATAGAAATAAAGAAAAAATCCAAGCTAAAAAAAATGATTAAAAAAAACGTAATTTCTAGTTACAGAAAGAAATTTGGTAAGAAACTTGGAATAATCTGAATTAAATGACATATCTACAAATATCTACAACATATAATCTGGCCAAGTACGTTAGCTATTTGAAAAACAATGAGGTTTTTCAGGAAGTAAGGAACTTAGATAAGTCATTTCTTATCTCGATGCTGAACAATCTTTTGAAGAGGATTATACTCTATGCAGCTAAATTCACGAAAGGCTTTGCAATACTTTATCATCGTCCCCGATTGTATACGCCACGAAATGTCATATATTTCTTATATGCAGCTAATGGAATCAATTTTTAAGAAAGTAGATAATATTCAACATTAACTAGAAGTGACTAAAGCGGATTAGACTATTTTCTTCCTTTTATATGGCATTGACTATTGTTCTCTACCATGACCTCAAACAAATTAACTAATAATGCTATTTATTAGCTCTGAATTAATTTAAATAACAACAAACAAGTTCCTTAATTAGTGTTAGGTTCCTACCCTATACAAATTCATCAACGATTGCATGTTTCACATCGTGATTATTTGTAATCAATGTCATATATTCGATACTACATGGTTAGTAATATGTCTTACTACTAATAACACTTCAATATTTTTGTACGCGATTACTCCTGTAAACTTTGTAAAGGGATAAATGTATCCCTTCTTGTTAAGAATCATTAATGAAGGCTTAACATATAAGGCTATCTTTAGTAATTAAAATTTCGTTTATCAAAAATTCTTATGAAATTTTCACTCGTGTTCACTGTTTTCAGATTTTATATTTAAAATCGCTGTTGCATATTTGTAGCTTTCGCGAGTAGACATCTACTTTAAAATCCGTTAAAAAATCCGTTGTAAATCCTCAGATTACACAACTCGGTGAACAACGTTTAAGAGCAAAAGTGTTATAAGCTTAGTTTGAACAATACACCTCGTTTAAGTTCTAAAACGTCTTCGCATAACATTTTTTGCGTGTGATATAGGGTCAGTTTACCGGGACAAAATATATTTATAAATGAATATTCGTGAATATCACACTTCTTTTCGTTAGTACCAACGTTAAATTCATCCACAGTCGGACCAGCATATTAACGAACGAGGGGAAGGGGAAGAACTCAAAACACGGCAGTTGACCGACATAACAAGCGGTTAAGACGGTTATGTCGTCTGCCTTCTGTAACCCTTTAAAGTTTCAAACTTCAATTTCACCAACATTATTTCTACTTTTCAACTTTTTTTATTGTTTGTTTTATATTCGCATGCGTGCGAATGCGTATGTATGAATGGTATTTCTACTTAATTCATGGTTCCACTTTATAGCCGAGTGATCTACTTCTGGGCAATTCTGGGCGCTTTTGGGTTGAGGAACTACGAATTAAGTTTTTTTACAAGTAAAGTAATCCGGTAATAACGCGGTACTCTTATAACGCTTTTTCATATTATATGGGAATACTCCTATAACGCCTTTTCATATAAGGTAGAACCAATGTCCTGTGTTATAGGGGTAAGGCGTAAAATCAATTCTTGAAATGATATTACGATTTAAGCCTTCAGTAAGTAATTGATTAACTTTGAAGTTCACTACTTTCTACTTTTTCACCTTTAAAAGTAAAGGAATTTAATTTATAATATAAATTTAGAGATGGTTTTACTTAAATTATCAATTTTAAGACGCTTTGAGACTATAAAATTTCAATATGAAAGTTACTCTTGTTTACCGCCTTCTTAATAAGAAAGGGTTACGTAGATTAACTTATAGGTAAAATTCCAGGTAATAAAACGATTTATTAAATTTACTCAGTAATTAAATTTTAATGAAAACTGTTTTAACTAAACTACCTTTACATCCATTTTTGATATTTGGCCCAAACACTTTGGCAACGGCTTTACCGGAAATTATAAGGAAGAAACAAAAGAGGACAACTCTAAGTTGAATTCGAGTGAAGAGGGTTCCGAACAATGAATATCGAAGGTGTTCTGTCCAAACTTAATAAGTATAGAGTTGTCACTTTCAGTATCTACTGAACGTCTAAAATATTGTAATCAAAAGTATCTCATATAAAAATATCTAAGTTTTTTTTAATAACTAATATTTGTATAAAACCTGTCAGTTACTTTTTGTTAATTACACTAAAATTTAAAAAAATAAATGAAGACGTTGTTTCAAATTTGAATATACAAAATCTAATTCATTTGCTTTACTTTTTTATTTCTGTTCTCTCTTACAAAGTACTATACGGTTATTGTAGACGCCTTCTATGTTTTCGATTTAACAACATTAACTAATAGCAGAAGAATATTCCAGGATCCTCACAGTGCTTGAAAACGGGTGTAGCAAACGAGAGAAATGTTAGAGCATTCGCTTTTCTTATCTTAAAGTGAGTGTGTTGGTGCATTTAAGGAACATAGACAAGAATGCCATATATATGGAAGCTAACGCTCGCCCTCGTGATTGTTAAGTATGGTTTGACTACCTACAAGACGTCGGTATCACAGGCATGTAGCGGCCAGTGCACAGCCCGAATTTAAATTTCGTAGTGCATGTCTAAAACTAAATGGAACATGCACGCTATCGAAATTCTTCATCAATCGAAGCATGAGCTTAGAGAACCACTGATAGATATAGAATAATATTCTTCAGCATCGGCTCGACTATTAACAGTAGCTCTTGGAGGTAAAAACTAAATGTCTGATATGAGATTTTATGAAGTTTTAGGAAAGCTGCATTTTGACTTATAATACACTTAATTAAAAACGAATTTCGCAAACTTGCATTTTTGTGACTTTTATCTAAACATTTTAAAATTGTCTATCAAAAATTTTACACAATAAAGTTAGCTTCTGTAATTAAGAAGTTATCAAAGATTTTGGAACGAAGTCGTTTTCTTTGTGGCCTAGGGAAACCATACAATTTTCTTTGATTGGTTGACCTACTAATCTACTTTTATTAAATACTTGTTTTTATTTTATTTAAGATTTTTCAGAGAATATAAAACCTGCAAAAATTGGTTGGAAGCACGTTCAGGATTAAAGTGCCACAGAATGCTCGGCTTCGGAATTTTCCCGTCGTCTTTATTAAATTTCGAACGTTAAAATGCGGCCTCTGTACTGTTCGTAACGATTTCTGAATTCGTTGAATGATTTCGCCCCGCAAATTGGTACGTTCGTTTTATATTAAATTGGAAAATATACAGTACGAATTTAATACGAACAATTACACATTCTTTAGTCTTTTGAGTGATTCATCTAAGAATGTGTACGGTAGGAAAGCTTAACAGATATGAATAATTAACAATATACGTTATTAGAAGATACAGAGATCATCGTGAAACTAGCGTCTTCTATCATCTTTGTAATTTTGCTAAACGTGGGTTCGTTAAGAAGAGAGAAAAGCCTTCTCTTTTATACGAATTCTTTACTACTTTAAAAAGTCGTTGCGTTATTGCGCAATACAATCGATTTAAGTGTTGGGGAGGCTCTTTCCAAATTATTTACCGTGTCTGATAGTTCACTTATTTGGGTAATGAATTCAGCTATATGCTGCAACCAAATGTGTTGTGGCAACGGGCGAGCATTTCTTATCATTAGGTACGCGTATTATCATACATTTTTCTACTATCTATTATCATAAGTTTTGAATCAGAAACTCAAAGTTATAAAAAGTCTAAGTTTGCAAAATTATGTCTTCACAATTTATGATAATAGAAAAATTGCGCAATAGAAACCTGGTCATAGAAGGAAGTCGTGGTAAAAATATAATTTGTAAAATTATAATTGGGTGTCGTCCCGCTTGGGAACTCCCCTTGGGTAGCGCTCGCCCAAGCGGCACCGCACCGCTGCCCACTACTT
>DWHO01001246.1:0-16098 GCA_018247575.1 Eurytides lysithous rurik
TCTGCGCAAACGCTTGTGCACTATAATATATCCCGCGCAGTTGGCTGATCTCTTGTAGATCGGCCGCCGTGGCCGGATTCGGTCGGGAGGACATTATTATTATTATTACTTAAAATTTACTGCTGTGTGCTTGATAAAAAGGTTGGCTGTTCGCTATTTTTGGGCCACCCGACTCTCAATTATCCTGTAAATAGCACCTTACTGTTTGTTCCCGACTAATCATTAGGATTTGAGCTGCTACTACTACTAGTTGTAAAGTATATCTTATAGATATATTAAGTTCGCCGATCAGCATTTGTGTCACGCGGGGGGTACGTAGAGGTACGTAGAGTAACTTACTTAAGTTCTTGTTTTTTTATTCCGCATGTTATACTAATCCGTCCGCGACTAGAAATAACCAAAAAGCGTTCCAATCTCGACCCGCCAACGGGCCGAGACTTGCCGTTTTTCATCAATGTTAAAAATCCGCCGCGAACAAAAGAGAAAACAACGGCACCGTCGCGAAGTACCGACGCGGTTGTATCCGCCATTGTGGTTATCGCGACTAGGCCCGTGAGCCTCCCTGGAAGCGTGTCAAGGGCCCGCTCCGGCGGATGTAGTGGCGGCACTTGTCGTTTGTTCCGCGGATCGGGAGTGGCGACGCTGCACGCCGGAGTAATGCGGCGGTGTTTGTGTTGTCACATTAACTCGGTCGCGTTACTGCGCGTCCTGAGTTTTCGAAGACACTGTGGTGATTCTTTTCGGGAGCTTTTTTGTATCATAGACACGTTTTTTTAGTAATTTCACATGTGATATGATCAGCAGATGTACGGTTTGTTATTAGGTAGTTTGTTTAGTTTATCGGCGCTCGCTTTTTGGAGTATTTTTTTTGTAATATATAGATTTATTGGACATCCTTCTGGTTCGAAGTGCTTGACTGTTGTCTTGAAAGCACTTTACAAGCTAAGTATAGATTGCCTAATGTCCATATAGAGATATTTGATAGATAGTATATTAAGTTAGACTTTGTATAAGTGCAGATTATCACTTTTGATTAATGGTATCTTAAATGAAATTATTTTTACAAATTTTAGATTTCAATTGAAATTCTCTGTGTTCCATTTACTTACTCCGGCTAATAACTGTTTTGATCATAGGATACATTAAAAAATTGTTTAATGTATCTATATGCAGTATACTTGGGATTGAGGTATATATTATAGGGCTACAAAAACCTGAATATATGATTTTTGATTCGTCGTAGCTCCGTGTAGTGTTGTTGTACGTTTTCGACTCACATAGATGACTCAAAAGAAATGAAAGATATTGATATATTATATTATCTACTCTATTAGATTTAACATTTAATGTTTCCCAGTTCTACCTACATAAATTTTATGCCCAGCATAATCAATATCTCAATTCCCGTAAACATGGGGCGTCGGCCGAAAGTTGAAGGTGATTAGATCAATTAAAGAGAAGTCATGAATTATGCTTAAGTGATAACTCACGGAATAGCCGTTGGGAAAGTGAATGGGGAACTACGTCGGACTAAGATTTCGGTCCGTCGCCGTCGCATCGCGTCCGGAATTTCGTAGAGGGTGCCCGAGCTACGTGTATAAAGGCGCTTGCACACTGGGCGTGTAGATGTTAAATTTAATTTTTAATCTTTGTAGCGGTTTTGTTTTCACCTCTACACATAAAGTCTGATTTGATTAATAACTAATTATTTTTGTTACGAACTTGTATGCTTTGATACTGTGACATAATTTTTATTATATCAAAACGGAGAGATCAAAAATGTTTTGACTGTTTCTATTATGCATTTAATTGCGTTATAAATAGTATTTCTCTTTGGAATCTTAAACTGTACTTATTATTTTCCCTTATACGTGGTTTAATAATTTTTCTATATGTGACGAAATAGATCATGTAGGTACACAAAAGTGTGTCATTGTAATTTTGAAAATACAAAGAGAATTGTACTAAAAAACATTATTAAATTTTTGTTGCTCAGTCCTCACATTGATTAACGTTAAGAACCTACAATTATCGCACAGTATGAAACGCACTAATTCATATCGCAGGGTGCGTACGGAACGAAGGGCAGGGAGGCCGGCTCGTTATTTATAATTTATTCCCTCAATTAATACGTCTCCGCAGCTACCGATTGTTCTGTCCTCGTCTGTGCCTTTGTCTACCTCTTGCTCCATTTTAGAGATCATTCGGATTATAGAATTGCGAGATTGATTCTTCGCGCGGCGTCAGAAAGTTTTAATTGTTTTTATTGTTCTATATTGACGCTATTCGTTCTGGAACTGTAATACGTCGATGTTTGGTTAATTATAAGGTGTATTACATTATTATTTCAAAACTTTACTTTTCAAAAGCGGGGTGGAGCGCACAATTGCTTGCTGTGTTTGTGAATATATGGGAATCGGAAATTGTAAATTTGCGTAGATAAGAATTATTTATCAGGTTACAAGTGTGGTAAGATAGGTGAACGTAGACACCTCTTATACATAGATTCTGTTAGCTCATGGGTAGTAGTAAAAATAGAACCTGAAATTGAAGTAAAAGTTACGTCAAAAATGCTTAATGTTATTTTATGACAGTCGGGCTTTTAATTATTAAAATTAGGAAACGGTTAGTGTAAATTAATGCAGTTGTGTTAAAAATGATCAATAAGTTTCCTAGTGTTATAAGTTAAGTTGAACAGTTGTTTAAATGTAAATGATAGAAAAAGTTTAATTTTCGAACAGAGATATTTAGCGCCTCTCTCTCCCCCTTCCTGCCCCCCTTATTTCAATGCCTTCCCTCCTCTTTTCTGCCTCCCCCTTCCCTCTAAATAATTTCATCTTAAAGGCTGGCAGTTGCAAAATCGACGTTGCAAATATCCATGGGCAGCGACTTTTACCTTCCATCAGATGAGCCGCTTGCTCGTTTGTCCGCTTCCTCTATAAAAAAATACGAATATTTACAGTCTACTGTTTGACGGTAGCATAACTGATACTTAGATAGATAGTTAGATAATGCAGCGGTACTTCCTGGAGCGGACTCTGCAAAGAAATCCTACGACTTATGAAGTCCCATTCGTTCTTTTATCGTCATCGGAATTTTCGTACTGGAAACATTTAAGTTATGCCTGTCGTCCCGTTACTATCGTAACTTTATCACGTAGGTATAAGTTTAAATAACTCTGCATAGTGCAGTGCGAGGTTTTTTATTCACACTGCAGTGTGCGAGCACGTTTTAAATTCCGCACTAATTGGATTATTATACAGGTAAGATGCCTTAACTGCGTGCTGGCGAACTGTATCGGGAGGTCTGCTACAGCAGGGAAATTCTTAACTTTACCGCCTCTAGTCTTTCCTTAATATATTTAGCTACGAATCGAGGATGGGAACTTGGCAGGAGAGAGAATGTCGACTTTTAAAATAGTGGATCGATTTGTCTGAAATTTTATTGTTAATGAATTGTACTGTTGGGCAACTAAGGCTATGCAATAAAATGTCTAATATTAATATATCGTATATAGTTATAAATTATTGACATAGAAACTAGTTAATACTTTGGCGAAAAACTCATAACGTGTCATGTCGACTCGGAAAATGTCTGTTGGAAATGCGTGAAAAAATATTTGCTTACTTTAACTCACAAATATGACAAAAATAAAAAGAAGACTAACTTCATCGACTTCTGTTTAAATTTTTTGAGGGTGGCTTGTTCGGTGTTTGCTATTAAGGCCGTCTAAAACAATATTTCTTTTCTTACACAAATTTTTAAAAAGTATACTTTTATGATAGTAAAAAACTTTTTGAATCTCATACTTTTGTATTTCGGCTGTAGCGATCAGTGGTCAGCGCTATTGCAGCATGTTACCCGCTTTTGCTGGATGGCGTGCTTGCAATTGAATAATGGCAAATATGAATAGTTAATATTTAAATTATGCCTTCGAGTAAAAGCTTGCTCGTGGCCGGTTACGATGCGACGACTTGGTTTCAAACAGATGGAAGTTCCCGTCATTAAGTTTACAATCCTTGCCATTTGATGCACGAATGACCTGATGGTTAAAATAGTCACCTCGTCAATCACTATTTGGCCCCGTGTCGTGGGTTCGATCCCCACGCGGAACAAATGCGTTTTGTTTGATATTCATTCTTTCTTAATAACATTCTTGGGTCGCACGGGTTTTCACAAGCACGAGATTACGGGCACAAAGTACACCCAGACTCAGAACAACTATTTGAAGATCACAGAATTTTTTGCCCCGTGTGCTAACAGTCCATGGGGTAACTAATGACTAGTATCAGTAAACGGGAATAATCAATTGCGTGATCCACGAATATTTTTCGAGTCTTTGAGTACGTTGTGTCTACGATTCCATGTCTGTACAAAAATCTGTGGCACAGAGATACTATTGTCTCGTGCTGGAAGTATCTTTTTAATGTAGACAGTAATAGTAAAGAACAGTAAGTGTTAATGAGAAGTTATTTATTATACCTCACTGATAGTCAAAGGCTCCTTTTGTACACTAGGACGTTCGTGTAAGTTCGTGGCCCCCGTGCAGATTTATTGGTACACAATTATATCTTAATTTTTATTGTTTGTGATACCAGCGTTTGTAAGCTAAGTATTGTTAATAAACCTGCAAAAGTTTTATTAACAAAGTTTTGTTGTTATGACGAAACTTGGTACTCACTATATTTGTCAACGGCCGTCTGTGACGAGTGACTTGCGTGACTTGACAATGATATTCTTAACCAAGAGTCTAGACAACTTTGAAACTTAACGTATAAATAAACAGAGATCCTTTATATAAGATGATATTGATGGACATCCATGACTCTTAAAAAAGGACTAGAAAATATCATGCACTTGAGAACCAAATAATAATATCAGCTAATAAAAAATTCTGGTATGTACTTATTATAGAAATTATTAAAAAAAATATTTTGTTATTATTGAAAAAAATAGTTTGTTGTCAATAACATCTTCTAATTGGTATTTTATTGAATTTGGTGGAGCCCGTATCTTTAAGTTTTTGATATGGAACAACATAAAAGATAAGAATAGTCGAGGAACAGTAATAACTGATGGTTGAATTCTAACCGTTACGGATTATAGTGTGGAGACATACATAACAATAAACCTCAATTTTATATATATATATATATATTGTCCAAAAGTAAGCTTTTAGATAAAAACATAGCAATACCTTTTATTTTCAGACTTTCTGAATAAAGTCATCAATAAAACATGAGGGAAAAACCTACGCGTAAAAAAAATTCTTTTAAATTTCGTTATTTCGGAATATCGCCAAGTTTTTGTTCGGGTGTTTTTATTCCGAACGAAATGATGTGGCTTAAAATAATTTACACGCCAATACAAAGAAGAGTAGAGAAAGGATTTTTTTTTGGCAAATTCCTAAAAAAATCGACTTCCGTTTACTTGATAAATGTGTATTTAAAAAGATTTTATATTGTATTTCTTGTGATATTTCTTAAATGTAAAACCATGCATCGACCTTGCTTGAATGTTGAGTAAAGATTAGTTCATTCCCAATGTGTGTCGAATCATGTTAATTGTATTAGAAGTTAAAATCGTGTTACCACGCTGTTAGCTATTTAGTACGTCGGTATTGGTAGAAGTCGCGTAAGCCGACATTAAAACTGTGTCAGGCCGCGATGAACTTCAAATGTAAATTTGCCCAGCATTACGCGAGCAAATGTTTGATCAAGTTTGATGCACGGCGCAAGCGGAAGTTAATTCCTGCCAACACAAACGCATCCGACTCCGGACAAGGAGTTCTCCACAATTTATATTTATTTTATCGATTTTCACACGGCCCGCTTCCACGCATCTCTGGTATAACAAAAAACCAGATTTCCTGCGATAGGGTTCCATATAGCAATACTCAAATGACCGGGGAGCAACTTTGCCCTATTAATAACAATGACCACGCTTCCATGGCAACCCCATGTTGTGTGAATTTTATTTCGACAAAGTTCTTTTACGTTATTCAACTTAGAACTTTGTGTTGGAGAATTATTTGATAGTATCGGTATCGGTTTCGTTCCGGTAGTATGTGCATTCCCTATGCTTGATTGATTTTATGTCGTGTGTAATTAGATTTTTTCCCATTAGTGTGTAAAGTTGTAAATTATTTTATCGGTTCAATTGTATGACATTAGAAAATCACAATTTACATACGGTTTCTGGACCTTTTTGATTTCAATCATGCGTAAATTCTCTGCTTCTGTGTTTATCATTTTTCTATTTGTCACCAGCTCTTTTCAAAATCATTGTCAAACATACTCTTAAATACTAGACAGTACTCTTGCAACTTATCGAAAAATATATCTGCGCATTATCGATATTATTAAAGAATTCTTAGCAGAATTCCGTGTAAATGAGCGATAAAATATTATGAGGACCAAGTCAATTAGTTTTAAACTCTACATTTTTTACAGAAGTTACTTTCGAAGGCGGGCTAAGTTGTTAACCTTAAAACCTGTAATAGTGACTTCACCCGCTTCTAGGAACTTTAGCCACGCCTCCGACGTTTTGCAAAATCGGAAAATGCAAGCGTCAAAGCTTCCAATCCTATCGAGGTTATCGTCTTATCGAGCTGCCTCTTGATTTCGTGTTAAATCAACTGAGAGAGTTTGATAGTACATCAACTGTATTTTTAGTCTTTTTCGATATTTCATATTTATAAAGTCTAAACTCAAGATGTACTCTATATTATAAAAAAAATCCTCTACTAATCTGTTATTTGATAATTGATATTCATATTAATAATACCAATTGTGGTGTCATTCAGCTCTTTCGAAATTATTTCCGCCTGTATTTGATCCGACGTCAAAGCTGCCAGAGTTTCAAACAGGTCAGGCCCGTTACGAACGCTCGTGAACGTCAAAGTCCATCCATCGCTTTCGGGAAAAAAAAAACTAACACAAAACGCGCCAACCGACGACGTCGAGAGCGTAAACAGCACGCACTTGTTTGAAAGTTTCGCGGCCGTGCAGCGAACGGCGCGGAAGTTGGGCGATCAATTAGAACGTATCAAGCGTTCGCACTGCCGCCGGCCGGGCTGTCTAATTGCACGGTTCGACGTTCATTAGGATATGCATTTTTTCCTCTCAACCCGACTATGATGTTGCAGGGCCGCGTGCTGGGGCGAGGAGGGCTGCGTCACGTGCGAGGTCCGCACTCCGCAGCCCCACGCATGCGAGACCAAGGGGCGCCGGTAGCGCACGCGCGCCTTCTCCCCACTCCCCGCCGCCCCCGGCCTCCCCCGGCCCGCCAGTCCGCCGCCGGCCGTTGCCCGCGCCGAGTGTCTGTGTCGCGTTGTGACGCGCCGCGTGTGTCCATGCCCACCGAGTGATGACCGACTTGTGACTAGTGCAATGCTCGTGCCACGCTGTGCCCTCGCTGCGGCGCTGCTCGCCGTCGCCGCCGCCGCCTGGCAGGAGAACGTCAGGCCCAAGGTCTTCGCGCAATTAGGTGAGTGCTGGTCACCGTCCACCAAAGGTGGTCGTTGTAACCACTCGACGGCACCAAAGGTCTCGCTTTAAACCCACACCAACGCCTAACGTTATGAACTAGACATAAGCTGTGTTTACGTTACGCCGCTCGACGGCATCTTGCTTACAAACATTGCAAAACGTAGTTTCGTTATGTACAGAATGCGATCAAAAATACGTTCGAAAGTGACATGTCGTTGATGTCAATCTAATAAGCTATAAAACTATAACGGTGACGATATACGTGAACTGTTTTTGTAATCGAGATAACCTTACTTGTATTGTTACGACGTCAACTTGTTATAAGTTTATTTTTACTAGGTTTTGTGTTTACATTCAAGACTGTTAGTTTTTTCAGTATCGTATTTTGTTAAATTAAAAACTTTGCACGCGGGTTTCTAGCAAAATCAAAGTTTAGATTTAAAACTTTTTCACAGAGTGGTAAGTTTAAGAGAAAACTGTACTAAGCTTCACCAATAATGACAAAACTATCGATTTACCTTTCCGCATTTAAAACTTATCGTTGTAGAAAAAAATTCGAAATAATAACCCTCACCATAAGTAGTAGAGTAAACTGACGTCTGAAGCTTTCGTACTTTATTAGAGCCGGACCACACGCAGCGACGACTCGTGTTGTGCACTGATAATAAAGTTCGTGCATCAGTCACTAATATTCTGGATGAAACGAACTGGCTTGTCTCCACAACCCGCCTTGCGGTGCGCTAGCGAGTCGCAGTCACGCGACGTTCGTCCTGTAGGAATAAAAGCATAGTGTACAACTGTAAGGCCATTGTTTTATCGTGCAGTCTGCATTGCGGGGGACAGCCACGTGGCTCTCATTAGTGTAACACAAAGCGGAGCAGTTTGTTCTGCGTTTTGCAACGTTACGCCCGGACTAATAATATGGGAGATGTTTTATCTGACGGACGGAAATCTTCCGATGCGGGCGCGTTGTAAGAAGCTCGTGTGTTGCTAACGTACAAAATTCACTCGTTGCCTCGTAAGGCTTTGAAAGGTCTGGCTCAGTCATCAGTATAAGGATGAGCCATGGCATCGCACAAGTCTAGACGCATATGTGTGTAATGCATATCCTGAATTGACATTGTATCCGGCCTTTGTTGGCGTTCGCATTGAAATACTGATAGATTATTTAACCATTCGCCTGTATTCTCAATGAATGTTGTTGTATATTCCAGTGTTATTTTAATAGCGAATACCGTTGGTCCACAAAAATTGAGACATAATTCACTGATGATGCAATCTTAATTGTGGGAGTTAATTACGTAGCTATAGTAGCCTTGTTTGATGTCGGGTCATTCGAAGTGAGCGTGTCAACACCTCTCTAGTAATGTGATCTACCAATTCAAACCAGGAGGGTTGGACTGACCGCATCGTGTGGTTAATAAACGATCAAAAGGCTCGTATGGAAATTAATTTCGGCTCTGTATTCTTGTACCTTTATTTGTTTTCTTCAAATAGACAAGGTGAATTTAGTTAAATATAAATTATGATAATTCTGGAAAAAAACTAAATTCATAGCACTGGAGAAAATATTGCATTTTCACAATAAATAGTTAATGTGGGACTGGATCTAATAAAAAAAAAATAGTAAACAATAAATTGTCGTTTTCGTGCTTCTATACTTTCTCGTTATCAATACCGTGTAATGTATATGTTTATCATCATAATTTTAATATAAATACTTATATATGATGAACTAATTTGGATCTTGTTAACGAATTTTATTTTGTGACTGCTTCGTGCACTTTAAAGCCCGTAGATGAGGGATATAGCTATTATTCCCCAAGTGTATTAACGGGGAACAGGTTCAATTTGTGCAAATTGTATACAAACTGCGAAGCGATAATGAAGGCAACTTCCGGCTAAGTGCGTCCTCAAAGAATACAAATTCTCCGTAAAGTGCCTTGGGGGACGTACGCGCCATTTTAATAGAATTGATAAATTTTTCCGGTATAATGGAATTAGTAGATATTGTAGTCGTGACATCGATACGCTTCTGACTGTACCACGAAGTAACAGAAAGACCGGTTTTGTGTGGGCCGATGTTGAAGCGAGTATTGGTAGGCAGTTGCATGCAGAAATTTCTCCGCTGTTTCCTATGAGTCACTCATGAACGGGATTAAGTTAGGTCAGTGTTCGCGTTAAATACACTTCGAGCCCTCGCTAATAGATGAATGTTATAAATCAACTAACTTTTTAATAGTAATCTTTATCCCGTAACTGAATTTATTACGAAGAACATTTAAAAAACTGATTTATGCCTACCATTTGGGGTCAGACTAGGTGCCCTTATCTGAAACGTTGTTCCTTTACCTTAATGGCGTTTCATTATATCCCCCTTTATGATTTAACTGCTTGGATTATTGAACGTTTGAGTGCCACCATAAAATAACCGTTCGTGGTGTACCTGACGAAGAAATATATTACTTAACAGGATAATGCTTTTATAACCCGGAATGTTTCGTACGTGTCGCATTCCAGCTTACGAGTATTTATTCGGTCGTTCGTCAGAAACCAATACACTAGGGAGCTGTTGTGTGGTTGGGGTGCATAATACCCGAACACCCATGTTGTTTATGATCGGACATGCCTATACAAGTTATTAATTCAACTCTCACGACTCTAGGAGTCCACATAACTGGCGATAAGTTACTATGTACTCTTATTCAGTTTGATTCAGACAAATTCGTGGCTATTGGCTCCGAAAGAATATTGGAAATAGAGAATTTGAATAGTCAATTGGTATCTAGAATTGTTGGTACATAGAAAAAATCAAGAAGCTCCGCTTTAATTCGCGTATTGCAGTGACATGTTAATGCAATAGGCCGATGTCTGGCTTCTTGATAAGAACGCCGAGGGAGCCGCAACTATAGCCGCTAATCAAAAAAGGACAAAAGTTCAAACATTCATCGACAACATGATCGCTTAAATCGAGAGGAATGCCGCAGCGTGTCGTGGTAAACTGTACTTAAAACTTACGGGGTAAGGTGATTTATTGCTTGTGGCAATCGGCCGCGGCGTCGGATACAACGTGTACCTTAAGATAGGGCGATAGAGCATGTTCTGGTACAGAGGAGCGTCTTGAATGGAAGCGAATGATGCACGCACGTGCGTACAGAGGGCGCGGGGCCCCCGATCTGGCGCCGCCTGGCGGGAGATGGAACTTTATGACGACGCAATATATTGTCTTCCAGTGTGGGCATTCACTGTTTGCTTCTTTTTTTATTATTTCGGATACGCCGATTAATTTTTTTTAGTGCCTCGTTTGGAGGACCGTCTCGCCTTCCACAATCGAATCCCGCTTCCATTCGACTCGAATCCGCTCCTGCGACGTGAATTAAAATACAAACGCCCATAAATCCGGCGATCCGAATATAAAACGCCTCACGGAAGGCCGCCGTGAAGTGTTTATAGTTTTGCATTCCTTCTGGTGAGTGAGGTAACCGAAGTCTTTTGAAGATTGTCGATGATGTTGCAATCAAGACGCTTTAGATGATGATTTCTTGAAAATCCACTAATAGTTTGACATACATATCAATATTTATATAACAGTAGGGAAATAGTATATGTATTAATCATGCAAAAACTAAAGAATGATTGCCTTAATAGTTTAATTGATGTACTCCCTTAACTAATTATTTCAATTTATCAATCTCAATCAGTTGAGTAGTTTGTAATGAAAACGCCGGGAAGGCGTTTGCTGTGTCAGTATGTATTAAAAACTATAAAATTCCAGTTGTTCTAACAAAAAGAGTAGTAAATTTTAATTTTTTTTTCGAGTCAATAAGGAGGTTTGTAACTTTAAAGGTTCAGTTATAATTTGCGTCTGCAGCGAAAGTTGCGCACATGACGTTAACATTACCATAGGCCTGTCATAGTGGTTGCCATTTAAATCGTCGTGGGGCCGAATCGGAGAGGAATAATGGAAAGGTGGGCAATGAATGGATGTTCGAGCCAACCCTCGCTGATGAGGACAAGGCAAACATTGGTTTAGTAATAACAATATTTGTTCGAATACTCGATGCGCAATGGAAAGGAAAGGCGTTTTTTACAAAGCCGCTCCCGCGAGTGTGCCTAGCTCATTGTCGTGCAGTTTTTAAACCCCGGATCAAAAGGAAGCTAATAATGAGCGCAATGAGGGGAGCTTGCAGTCAGTTTGCTCATTGTTACAAATTTTATGCAATAGGTACGCACCAACTGCGCTCGTCGTGGAATTAATGCGTTTTTGTCCCGACGTCTATTATCAGCGGAACGCGCGGGTTTTATCATGATCCTTCCTGATCACTTTTGTCAATTCATTCCCCTACATGATGCAACTGTTTTATCTTAGCGTATCTATGTAATAGACTAGCATTGGCCTCTGACTTTAAGCTACTTAATCACCGAATAACTATATTTGGTAGTATTTAACACCCTTTTTAATACCTGGCACGTTGGTGTAGTCGCTCCTGCCTGCAAAGCCAATTCGATTCCCACTTAGGACAAAATATTTGTGCAATGAGCATAGGTATTTGTTCTGTGTCTGGGTGTTAATTATCAATATAAGTATATATTTAAAAATATATATAAGTCTGTATATCAGTTGTCTGATTACCATAGTACAGACTCTGTCTAGTTTGGGATCAGAGGGCAATGTGTGAGATGTCCCAAAAAATTACAAGAGACCGACGCTTAAGCTATATGCTGATAAACATTTTTTCCATAGAATCAAAAACTCTCAAATTGTAAACTTCCGGCTTATATATATTTGAGGGTTGATATAAATATATTGAATACCAACTTCAAACTTGTGTTAATTTAACCAACTTGACTTATTATCTTGTAACGTGACTACTTTTAAATTCATCGCGTTAATATAAAATGTATGCGTTCACAATTACGTAGCCGAAGCAACTGTCTATCGCCGTCTATGGCTGAAATATCGCCAACGTAATAGCTGGGCATAGATACAATATCTCATGTAGACGATTGTAATGTAAGACTATTTTCTTGTCATGGGCGCCTGGTACTCCTTACTACTAGGCACTGAAGATGCTCCTCTCATTACTTAAATTAAAAAATCTGTATAACATCTAAACTTAATTCTTATAAGAAACTTTTTATGAAAAAAAAAATGAAGGGGATTTCGTATGCGCTTTAAAAAAATTCGATTTTCGATATGGATTGATGTTGTTGAAGTATAATCCGCAAAGCAGAGTTCTTTTCAAACTTCAATTTCGAGATATTACGTTTAAAACTTCCGCGTATACAACGCAGAACATTTTTCAACACTGATTTTAATGCATTTCACTCTATGTGAGTGATGGCGGCCATTTTGTTTTGTTCATTACTAACATGCATTTTCTCATTTGCAGTGAGCCGCATTTAAAGCTCCACCTTTGAAAAGGTAGCGATGAATGGCTCAGAGTCAATGGGTCGTAAGAAATGGGCCAATGATGTGAGGCTGGAAGCATGGGAAACGTATGGCGCGACCGTTCTTGTTAGAGCTCTGACGATTTAAGCTTCCCGCTTTTGAAAGCCAGGTGGCGCGCAACTATGCCCGCTTTGTGCGACAAGTGGCAAGATTTCGCGATCGCTTTTGTGACACGAACGAGTCAATGAATGCGGTATTAAGCTACCATCTGTTAAAGTGTAACACTCTCGATGATTTTTAAACATTATTATTAATCTTTTGGAACGGAAAGCATATAAACGTAGTCCGATTTGCCAAAAAAGCGTGGTTTAAAAGTAAACTAATATGATATTGATATTATTCAATCAAGTAATTAAATATTGTTAATATAATTTGAAGCATCGTGCTAAATTAGAATAGAATTAGAATTTATTATGTATCACTTTTTGCATAATTTATGTATTTTTTTCTCGACCGATGATGCACAGTGTTCTATTTTATTACAATCGAGGTGTAAGCTTAGACTTGCATTAGTAATCGCACAATAAAGATTAATCATCTTATAAGTATAATATATCTCCTATAGGTGTACTTACACCATATAGGAGAAATCAGTATGGACACATGATACAACAGAAGCAACAGAATTTTAATTACTGCACGAATTAACGTTGTTCTGTGCAATTAAAACATTCGTTTGTTAGAATTGCTGAGTATTGTGAGCTTTCGCAGAGCTGACGCCTGCTTTATAATGAGGCAGGTGGTGTATTGTACCATACTACAATGCCATGGCCAGGGGTGACTACGGCTACGTGCCAGCTGGTATCGATTAAAAAATAAACTAATCACGTGAGCCTTGCTATTGCTTTCAATTCATCGATTCGGCGTGTTCCAATCGGTCTTTCATAGCCCAAAAGAAATTTTACACCTTTATACTTCCTAATAATATTAAATCTAGCGCTAAAGCACAATCTTACTTGATATGATATGATCCATTTATCAATCATATTATTAAAGAAATTTTGAAGGATTCCTAATAGTTGATGCAACAGTGGTTTTGACAAAATTGCGTGCGTTGATGAAACATAATAAATTTTTTCTTAAGTGACAATAGTTTTGCGACATTGGGAATTAGTTCATTTGACAATATACCATGTTGCTACAAATTAATAAAAAGCTAATACAGATAAGCGGTTAGGCATTAAACGTTAATTAATTAATTTATAAAGGAAGATTAAATTGATATGCAATTGACATTTAAAATGGCCTTTATCAATGTTAACTAGAATGCGACAAATTGGTATTCTCCCCTAAAATATGATAATGAATAAAATAACAGACACATTCAACACCCTTCTACACTAATAAGATTATGGGGTATTGTCATTAGATTCTATAGTTTAAATCGGAGTACCCAAGGGACTCATACTAGCTCCATTTGTACCTTCTATTTGTTTTTTTTTCGATTATACCACTTCTTTTTCTATTCTAAGATAATTTTCATTATGTGATTGAAAAATCACACGGGGTTTAGCCAATTACACTAACTCAGTGCTCAGTAACAATTTAACAGTAAGTATTCTTGACCCGTTAAAATTTAAAAGGCTTTCTCAAAATATCTACTTAGTTAAAACAATAATACGGTACATCTCATCATGTGTTCCGTCACTGTTTTGTCAACTATTTAAGTTGCATAGTTACACCTTTATAATCCTTTACAATCCACATTGCATTCTTCCATGGAAATAAATGTTTTCTTCACCATTAATACTTAAAAGTATATATTAGGCGTTTTCACTAAAACGTACAACATTGCGTCGGGTTTATGGTGACGCTCAAGAAGCATCTATATTTAGACTGGACGTAAGCTGAAAGTCGTTTCAGTAAGAATTTTTTTAAGATGACTAACAGTCATAATATCTGAAGGAACACAATGTCATAAACTTATTAAAACAACCAGTGTAATGAACAGTACATTAGCGTTTTGTTGGTAGCGACCACAGAGAAACACAGCGTGTTTCTTGTTTCTTGTTGTAGTTATTGATTATTTTGTGTTATGATCTAAATTGCTTAATCGGTTGTGGTTTTTGTTGTTAAAATTACAAACTCATCTAACCACAAGGAGTAAAAATATTTTTCTTTTGAAAAAAATGTTGATCTACTCTTGCCTAATATAACAACGAATGATTATTTAAGAGTCCTTCGTGATTTATCTGGAGAACAATACCGCTTTTATACTGAGACATATTTACTATGATGGCAGCCAACACATGTGGTATTAAACATCTGTTACAATAGATACACATTCTGATGTTAAGTCAAGTGTCTGATTCCATTTAGGGCTTAAGTATATATTGAATCAATGACATTTTTATTGTTAACGATAATATATACGGAAACTTGTGACTTACAAGATTTTGTCACGAGTTAGCTAAGCTAGTTTTTTTGCTTTTAATAGTTTTCTAGATAAAGCGGACGTCCTATTATATATTGTTAAAAATTCTTAATGTCAATATTGGGTGTTTATATGACAGTTTTAAAGTGAAACATAATTACAAATTACTGCCATACGCAAACCCTCATGCACCAATCCTCTACGTAATGCCTGTCTGAGTTTCTTTCGCCTGTCCTTCTCAGGACCGAGATATTTGTTTCCGAACAGGGAGTAAAATCAATATACGTCAAAAAGTGATTGTAAACCAATCCAATTTTGAATAATGAATTTTGACTTTGACTTTGAATGATTTCCGTTTGCAAATGTTTAATACTGTCACACATAATATTGAGTGTTTAAAGTTAAATTTTCGAGTACAAAATAAAAGTTTGACCTACCGTTAATCATGAAAGACTTCAAACTACTGATAAAAAATTATATCGCTCTCATCGGTCGTTCAACTCAGTCAAGTTCAAGTGTAGGAGGGCCGCACAGCTCCTATTTATTTTTAGGCCACTAAATTTACTCAACTCCTTCGACTATACTTTTTACTTTACTTACGTTTCACGTGAACGAGATTTCCAGAGCTATAAATTACATTTTTATTGAAAAGAAAATTAAAGAATATATAGAATTTAATAAAAAAAATATAATAAATAATTTGAAGGTATTTTTGTTATGATAGATTTATAAAATTAGCAAAAAAAATTTAGTAAGCTAACTGAATGGGTTATGTTTAACTA
>DWHO01001247.1:0-16092 GCA_018247575.1 Eurytides lysithous rurik
CGATGTAGGTAGCTGATACGTACCTACTATGTCCAAGTCAAAATAATTGACAAAAAAAAAACTTTTTCTGACACCATTTGGCATTTAATTCTACCGCTAAACAAAAATGTGTAAGGACCAACTTACGTTCAATCTCCTCTTTTTCATTCTGAAGGGAAAAGTCACATGCGTAAATACTCCTCGCCACAGATAGCTTACTCATTCAGGTAGTTTGAATAAAATGTATATTTCAAGCTCTAATGCAGTTCAAAACCTAGTACCGGCTCAAACATTTATATCTCCCCAGAGAGGAACCAATACAAAGGTGGTCAGAAACAATTAACTATCATTATTAACCAACGATGCAACATCGTAGTGAAACTTACTACTTGAACGTTAACCTAGAACAAGCGACTAACTAAGTGAAGCCGTCAAAGTCATTCTTGTCCTGCTGCAGCTCACTGACTAGCTGTCTTGTATCATGAACAAATACCGGTATGTAGAACCAATCGGGTATCTTATGAATTACATTAGTACAAATTCGCTGCATCAGATTTATATGTTAGTAGTATTGCATAATAATAGTACTATTTCTAAAAAACTTTTTTTCGTTGATTAGTACTTTAACACTTCGTGAATGTGTAATTAAAGATCTATCAGGCAAACAGTATGTGACCATAACTAAAATTATACAGATGATGGACTGCTTAAAGGAATGTAAAACGCAGATAAATGATATACCTGTGGCTATGATTATGATGGCTCATGATGATGATAATGTCGATGATCGTTTAGTAAATACAATAAAACAAGAAATATGATTTCTATTAAAGAACCAACAGCCCCTTAGAAAAGTATTGATACTTTTGTTTCGATACATACACGGCTGCGATACTTTTCTTTCGATCCTAATCATAAGTGCAGTACCGATACCTTCTATTCGATACCGAGTCCTTACTGGCATCAAGTCCGATGCTACTCAAAAATACAGTATCCAACTTTCTACTCGATGCTGTTTCCCCACTGGCATCACATCCGTGTCTTGTACAGCCTATTAGATAGAGAGAGAAAAAACTTACGTTTGATCAGCTTCGAGACGCGCTTCTCCAGGTCTATCCAGACTCGTGGGTCACCGCGGTCCTCGTACAGTAGACCGAAGTAGTCCTTCTCAACCAGGTTGAGACTGTCGCACACCTTGGCCAGCAGCTCGTGGCCGCGGATCTTCCTCTGTAACCATCATATATATCATAAATATTACACAACTACCACTTGGCCATTTTAAAATCAAAATTAAAAACATTATGTTAAGGAGTTTCTGGTGGATAAAAATGCGTGGAACTTAATTGGTAGCTTTCTCATGAACAAAGTGTAAAAATGATGAATCAAAAGTGCTTGTTGAAGCCTATTCGAATAAATATATTTCATATGAAATCTTCTATTAGCATCAGACAATACGAAACTTCAGCTCATAAAATCAGCTTATAACACTCTGTTTAGCTCTGTGCTGCGCTCACTTGAAGATATAACATGTTATATGTTTGTACTCGAAATTTATATTGCTTTGATTTCATCCTGGTATTGTTATATATATATATAAAAATATCCAGGATTTCTGTGACATAACTGAAGAGTGCGTAGTTTATTCTAGACAAGAACTGAATAAAATTATGAGCAATTATTAACCTCTCCTTATAAAGTGTTATAGGCCTATGATATTGCCCAATAATAGAACACTAAGGATCGAAAAAAACCTATGGAGTCGAGGTGACCGCCCCTAAAGAAGGTAGCAGTACCGTATATCCAATATCCCATCTTAAAGGCCGGCAACGCATTTGCAAGTCTCTTGATGTTGCCGAAGTCCATGGGCTTTGGCAACATCAAAAGACTTGTCCGCTTACCATCAGGTAAGCTGCTTGCTCGTTTGTCTTCTATTCCAGATGAAAAAAAATACTCACATCGACGTCCAACTCCATCTTGGAGCCGTCGAGGAGCTCCACGTTGGCCCTGGTGATGTTGCCAGTGGGACGGCGACGCGGCGACGCCTCCTTCCCCTTGGCTTTCGCCTTCCCGTCGTCCTTGCCATCCTTGCCATCCTTGGCCACGCCCTCCGGCATTATGCCGCACTTCCTTCAGCACCTGCGATCAGATCATATACTGTTATAACCACACGAGGAAATATTTTCAATTGGTTTCATTTAACATCACGTAATAAAATTTATACAACAGATTAAATAAATAATTTAATTAACTTCTAAAAATCAGAGACCTTCATTCAAAACTTATTTCATATTAGTCCGTAAATAGACGATCAGGTCAGCCGTCGATTTGACCAAAATAAAATAAAATGATTACATATGTAGATAATAATTATCTCGATTCCGTCTCCAAGAGGTGAACTAATTCTTTATATACACATAAAATAAAATTCCACAAGATGTCTTAGAACTACCATTTAAACTTAAATTAAAAATATATCATTAAAAAAGCCAACTACACAAAACAAGAGATTGTGACAAAACAAGATATGAAAACAAAGAAGATTTGTGAGATGCGAGATTACTGAGATACTGTAGCATAAAACATTGTAACATAAGTTTAACAAGATCAAGTGTTGAATTTCGTCACCGGCACTTCTCAATAGAACTGATTTGCAAAATGACGATTCGAAAGCGCTTGTACTAGCCAATATGAATAAATAACCATAACACCATAACATTCGATGTAATTAGAATTATTCTCTGAGACTCTTGGATGCCTCTTCATTAAATTCAGAGCAGACATAGCTTTTGACTTTTATGCCTTTTTAAAAATAACAAACACACACAGTACTCCTAGTTTGGCATTTTCTTGTGCTTTTTATAATATAAACATGTAATCGTTTAATCTGCCAAGATTGTCCAACGTTCCAATATTGAAATTTATACGCTTAAACCCGGCTGTTTTTTTTTCGGACCTTAAATTCTATCCCGACCCATCCCGTCGCCCGTCTTCAACCGTTACCGTGTCCACGGATTAGAGCCTTTTACTAAACATAGTAAAGAGGCGAACAATAACAACGATTAGTAGCGTAATGGCATTCAGTGTTTGCTGTTTCATTGCTCGACTATACGCTTTGTCACAAAGACTAAAAGACTCAAGGTGAAAATTTACCACATTGAACGGTGGTAGGGCTACGCAGCTGCACCCGTTGCTGAATGGACCGGCTCGAACCGGATAAGTACCACAACGTAAGTGAGTGATTTGGCCGGTGGCCCATCCCTCTTTCTTTCCTTCTTCCCTCTTTCACTGCCCTTTCATCTCTTTCTCCATCCTTCTTCCCCTCCCCCTTTAAATTCTTCCCTCCTTAAAGGCTGGCAACGCATTTGCTAGTTCTATTATGCTGAAAATGTCCATGGGCGACGGTGATCACTTACCATCCAGTCAGCCGCTTGCTCGTTTGTTAGCTTAAATCATAAATAAAAAAAAATAAAAAGAACATACAGTAATTTTATTTTCTATACATAGCGCCTATCGGACTCAGTAAGGTTGGTACATCACTACAGCATATAGCTATTGACAGCAAGTACCAATAGCAAGAGCAATTCCTTCGATGGACTATACAAAAGCGTCCTAAAACGAACTTGCACTGCACTTAACTTGCAAACGAAGATGCAGTAAGCCAAAGCATAAAATTTACGATAAAACAAAGGAGCATATGCAAAGTTTAATATTGTGTTCAAAAGAAGAAAGGAAAATAACTCACTGCTATTGTTGCTATTGTAAGAGAAATTAAAACATCGACTGCACAAAGACAGGGAAATGGGATAATGATTAAAATTAGAGTCGACAGCGCTGCACAGGGAAAAAAAACCGCAGTCCTTTCGTACACTTTAAAATAAAGGAAAATCGTAGTTGGGTTGCGAAGGGTAGGCAATCAACATCGCGTTAGAATTAAAGTTAAACTCGACGGTGTACAAACGGTAATAGGTAGGTCGAAAACAATGGCGCGCGATTCGGCAATTTATCGGATATTAAACTAACGGTCTATGTTAACGGATTGATAATGTTAAAAATACGTTCTGTTGGCCTCCTTTTCTACGGTGTTTGGGTTTAATGTTACGACTGAATTGTTATAGAGGTTCTGTCATGTCATTGTAACTTAAAACATTGTTGTAAAATCCTTTAAGTGCCTTAAATTGAAAAGTTTATCAAATAAGTATTTAATGTTTATGTTTCTTTATGTACTTAGTTGGTTTGTATTATTTAAATAAATTAATTAATTAAAGCTTTTAAACTGTGTAATCAGCTGTGTAATCCTGCTTATAACCTTTTAAAACGTAAAGTCTGATTAAGAATTTATAAGTTTACAATCTCATAGATTGACAACATTGAAAGGTCGTCTTATCAATTTTGTATCGAACTATATCTCCTGGCTGTAAACAGGTGAATGGTGCTATTTTGTTTAGTTAGAGCTCATAAAAAGCTTAGTTATACCAAGAAATTGAACACCAAATGAATAAAATCTTTGTAGCGAATGCGCATACATCTTGTTGGAGTTGGAACTAATACAGGCACTGGAGGCATTTGTTTGAAGTTTCCAAACTCAATAACGTTAGGTGATTTTATACAAATGTTGTCAGCGACCAATTTCTTTTTCTGTTTTGCAGTTTCCGTTTGGCGAGAGGCACAGCGTTGCCTGTTATTCAATGGCGAAGCAGTAACGTGCAAGTATGTTGGAAGGAAAATATTACCCGAATAATTAATTGTCGTAGGAGTGTAGCACCATATCCCAAGAATAGGAGCACAGCGGTGGGGGAAGTAGGGTATTGAACAGTAATGGGCAAGCGTGTCGCTACCGATCAGACACTCGACGTGTTCACCTAGTTACTTCGCTGAATAGAAGCGGTGAGTATTGCCTATAAATTAACTTATAACGGTGTGATACATACTCAAATGGACTCTGCATTAGCGCTCTGCAAGTGGTGATGACTAATTGTTTAAATTTTTCCCCAAGTATTTAACACGAGAGAGCGGTGCATGTGAAAATCGGATAACTGCAAACTGCTAACAGAATACCTAGACACCGTGAGAACAACCTTGGTCCATTGTTAGAGGTAGCGAGTTCGTTCGAAGCCGTGCGTCGTTGTTTACGCGTAGACATTGTTTGCGAACGGATAATAATCTCGGTTGGTTTGTCATGCTACTTTTTGCCCGTGTGTCCTACGAAGCCGTCACAGGACAATTCAATACGCAATTACAACCTAGAGGCAAAGACGAGTGGCGTGTAGTGCGTATTGTATGCGTTGGATGATAGATTTCCGAAAAATTTGCCCCTTACCGATTTGAAAGCCGAACATTTCAAAGCTGGCCCAATGTTTAGTTTAAAACATCAATTGTAGCCTGGCCACATATAAAAAAAAGAAATATTTTGTACTCTGTGGCAATTGCTTCCGCCGGTTCTCTCTCTGCACTCACTTCATAAGATCACCACGCATAATTTTGTATCACAAAATAAAATACAAAGTTATTTTTTGTAATTCAGTTACGCTATATATACAGTAAAAATATTGAAGAACGGCTTTCATTTTATTACGACAACATCAAAAAGTAACTACACGGACAATATTTCAGTTTTCTTAACCAGTAATAAGTTAACGTATTTAATTGAAACTAATGTACACATTATTGCACTACGTAAAAGCATGCAGATTATTGAAGTTAAACAATGTGTAGAAATAGATTCACGAAATATCATTTCAATGTAATATTTATTCAATTGATTAAGGACTAATACAACTGCTAGATCAAGGGTGTTGAAAATATCCACGGCAGGCGGTGTCCATTCAAGGCAAACACGAGTTTCGTAGGTATTTGTTATCCCTTTTATACCGGTTAAATTTAACAAAAGTTGGTAACACTAAAGAGTAAACATGGATTACATAAGCGAGATTTTTATGGATGAGCGACACCCCAACAACAAAGCATCACAACCGGCTTTATATCTCGACCGACAATAATTATCGGCTCTCAACACTGTCCTCAAATTCAAACCGGAACAAATTACTGTCTGGCGGTAACACTCTCCAGCCGGACTTTGCTACAGATCTACCATTTACAAATATCATTCCATCATCAAAATGTCCAATGTGCTATCGCACAAACGGATACAGAAGTACATCGCTATCGGCCATTATCAAATACTATCAGTGACTTTTTCAGATATTATATCATGCACGAACAATGCAAGCAGTAAAGTGCAGGCGTTACTACGGTCCATTTTGAAGGGAAATTACTGAACATAGGGAGATAAACCATATTATACCTCGAGATGACGAGTGCAGAGCAAAATCAAGCAGTTATTACGAGTAAAGCTCTTGCATTTCAAATAGATGACGAATGCAGAGCAAAATTAAGCAGTTTTAAAGCTTTTGCATTTCAAATAACTGTGTTATAAGAGGCTAGAAACCGGTGATAGATATTGACGTACAAGTATGAAACCAATGTGAAATTGTTCCCAGCTCGTATTAAATCTACTCACAGAAATACAAACGCGATCTCTCGCCTAATTGCCTACAAGACTAATTGGGCACAAACGGCAGAAATTGAAAAAAACGTCGGCCTTGGCGTGGAATTACATTGCCCGATCCACCACGGCTGGGAAAATTGCACAAATTGATTAATTTCAAGTTAACTCGTTGTAAAAGCGGGGGGAAATGCAGTTATTTATCGATTGTGACAATTATAATTTGAGAATTCAAGTAGAAACGCAAACAATTAATATCGTCTTTTATCTAAATAATGTATTTATAACAAAAATCATTTTCTAATACACCTCAAGATAAATTTTAACTCTGGCTAATTTCACCTCCTCCGTGGGCACTTTAGACTGTAAAATATACAACTTTACACACCTTACTGACACTACTTATTACAAATCGCACATTTTTAAGTATGTTATCGTCGGTTTGTTGACAATTGGGCAGCGCTTCGATAGGATTTTCGGCGCTGTTTCTGTCGATAGAGCAAGGAGATCTCAAAAGTCCCTTTACCGACTCCGCCTAGGGGCCCCTTGTAAGTCGTATCCTGACCAAGTGACACGGCCTTTGTCCGTATGCCGCTAATTCGCGCCAATTGACGCCAGGGCAGGAGTCAGGGATGGCGACACGGCACAGCGCAACTCGGTCATTGCTATTTTTGAAATGTGACCTCAGATTCCTAGTTATCGCGTTACTAATGCGAAGTCGACACCCGATCCCGTCGTTAAGTTCGTTGAATACGCGAGTTCGAAGCGTCTACGCAGATACAACGATAAATGAATCCAGTGAAGATATCGAAGAAGGCAGATGCATAGGCGATAGAAATTTTATTTTAGTAAAGCATCAAATTAGCTTTAACGATCAAAGAGCATAGAGATTTTTTTTTATTTATTGTGTTATTAAAGAGGAGGAGGAGGAGAGGGATTTTTCAATTTGTAGAAAAATAACACCCTCATGATGCTGACAAAAAATAACAACGAGTATTGAAACATTTTTTGGTAATATAAAATTCAGAACACTTCAACGTCTAATCTATGATAACTAATTATAGACATAAACTCATATATTTCCACTTCGATCCTTACACGTTTTACTAAAATATAACATGCTCGACAATTTGACACTGATAAGCATTGAGATGTTTCTGAAAGTTTCTGAAAGTAGCTGGGTAGGTAACTAAAACCTTACATATCCAGCTACTTTACATACTGCAAACAGTTTAGGAGTTACGAATATCGCTTGCAAGTTATTGCTTGAAGGTAGAATACTGACAAGACCGGTACGAACTCAGTGAAGGTGGTATTACAGTCTGCTACCAGGAAATCTAAAATAACATACAAATCATAGCTTAACTTGACAATTAGGAAAATATTCTACTTCAAAATTACTTTGACAGCATGGAAATACATGCGATTGCAAGAGAGAAATCAACGCGATCCAAATACGAGACGTGTCAGACCGTCGGTATTTACGACATCCGCATGTGGCCGCGACCACTCGATTGGGAATGCGAATAAATGGGTCACGGGTTCGAGGAAGCGGCAGACGCCGTTGCAACATCGGTTCATTCATACGAATAACGTCTTGTAAAAGAATATACGTTCATTTCCGACAGCGTTAGATGGACCGCTTATGCGGGGAACGTGAGTGGGGTCGCACGGAAGGTCGATTCAAAGTTAAAGAAGAAAATTATATGATACTTATTTTAACTTCAAATAAACTTACGGTACAGTTCACAAAAAAAAGCTTATCGAAGGTTTTAACCATTCATTAGTTAAAGTAAAATAAGCTTATAAAAAGTTCTATAAAATTGTTTATTCGTAAACCTTCCATACTGTAAGACGTAGATACCACTTTCCATACTAATTCTACTCACAAATATTCAAACTAACCATGTCAACATTATAAATGCCAAAGTGTTTTTGTTGATTTGACCATCGTCATCGGCTTATGACTCCAGCACCAAAATCAAATCAATCACAAAAACTTGGGAGTGCTATCCCGATTAACGAATGGTGAACCAGGCTCACATGGGGATTGATCTACGAGGCGTAAAATTGCTTAAACCTGTGCAGTCAATATCTTCTTAAAATTGTATAAAATAATATTCAATCTAACCCACTATAAATCGAATATTTTTGTCGGTTTGTTCTACTTTTAAGCAGAATAGGAACGCAATATCGGAATGATTTCAGAGATAGTGTAAGACCATTCCTTGGCCAGGTCTTTAGTTCACTTTTAGGACAGTGTTTTCAGGTGTAAATAACGTATGACAAATACTGTCCTTTATTCTGGAAAAACAAAAGTATAAGCCCACTTACTATCAATGAATTGTAACACCACATCGGCTAAACCGAAAACAACAGTGTTGTGATTTTTTGACTGTTAACTATTCATCAATTTTGTCTAAAGATAAACTAAATTCTACCTTAATTTGTTTTTGACAACAATTTTGCTTTAAAATATTGTTTGAATACGCCATGTGAAATATCAGGAATATACAACATCATGAAAACTTTGAAGATTGAATAAATTTAATAGAATTTCATACGGTGTTTTGCACCACCCTCACACCGACTCGGAGGGCAGGTGACAAACTTAGTGGTGTTTCGATCAATTGTGTCGAACAACCAAAGCACTAGTAAGTCTGCATCCCTCGTCATCGCACACTGAAGCAGAGGGGACGACGATCGACCTGCACTCATGTGTCCGATTTCGTTCGAGGTAAATAAAAAAGGGGAGACTTGTGAAAACTTGGCGAAGTTTCCGACTAAAAAATTACGTGTATTGACATACGATCACTTACATTGACTTAGTATTCAGTATTAACAACGTCGTCTACGGTGTTGTTAACAAATTGAATTTGAAAAAAAAATTGAAAGATTGGAATCTCGTGAGAGAACTTGCAAAACATTAGAAGAGGATTAATTTCTAAAAATTATTGAAATTGATCATTAAAATTTCGTGCATATAATTATCGAAGTTGATACTTAAGCCAATATCGACTGATAACTTTATTTGATTGAATTTCAAAATAGTGACATCAAGCCGTCTGAACCACTGTACAGTTAATAACAGGCTTCTAGGTTCAAGTTTCAAGTTTTTGTCCAAAATTTATTTGAAATTTATTTAATGGCAAATAACTCCAATTTATATTTAGGTCTTTGCCTCGAATTCGTTGTTTAACGTGACGAGTACGTGCGCGTTTTTTTGCAATGGCTTTTAAAAGTTTAAACTACGCTAACTCAATTTCGCCTATGACCGAGGCGAGTCAATAGAGTCTCCACAACCTCATTCCATTAGAAACACTAGCCGGGGCTTTCGTAAAACATAGCCCAAAGAGGTCTATTGACGACGCAGTACCAATCAGTTTAATTTCGGCCGAGTCTGTTTACACGGTGTCGTTTTTAAATAAATGGGGCGGTCGTGGTTTCTTTTTCAACATTCACGATCGATATCGGAATATTATGCGCGGCAAAGTTCGGGTTAAAAGAAATTAACATCTTTCAAGGGAACAAAAATGTCTGATTGTAGTTAAGTGGCATCGTTGTCTAGATACCTTTTTACGAGAGACGACCAAGTCGTGTGCCAGATGATGACACCCCCATGCCATAACACATATTCCACTATATTCCACAGTATTTAGAAGTGCATGAGCTCAAAACTGTTTGACCTTACGCTGGATTCGTTACCCAGAGATATGATGGTCTATGTTTATACCCAGTAACAAGGCTGGCTACAGGAACACGGCCATGCTGACACATTACTGCTTGACGATAGAATAATTAGCAATACTATCATACTATCCACATGAACTCTGCCAGAGTCCTACACGGTGGTACAGCCACGTATCAACTTCTGTTGCTGCTGAATGGAACGGATAATTACCACGAGCTCACAGAAAATCGGCGTGAAATGGAACGAAACGCGGAAGTGTTTGTGCTTCCGCGTTTCGTCCGGTGAGGGAGGTGGCAGGAAACCAAACCTCCTTCCTCCCTTTCCCTCCCTCCCCCTCCCAATAATTCTCACCTTAAACGCTGTCAACGAAGTTGGGAAGGAAAATCTCTTGTTTTGTCAGATACCTTCACGGGCGTGCACTGAACGATCAACAAGGTTTCATCTCAATCAAATGACCGGTTTATGAATATATCTATGATAAACATACAAGCATCCATTTATAATTGGCCTAAGCTGAATAAATCCAAACGTATATTTTACACGCTCTGATGCCATGTTTATGGGTCAAGAGGGGGACTGTGGCACCCTTACTTAAGAGGGAAGCTTTGTCCCTATTATAGAAGCTTCGGTCACGCCTTTGTCAGATGCAACGCCAAGCGTCAACGCATAAAGTGGCCCCTTTTGGACGCACACAATAAACGACCCATCCTTGAAGGAGACTCGGTTAAAACCTTACGCAGCGACGGACGGACGAAGCAAGACAAACTAACCCCTAGTTTGTCTTGCTTGCACTGGTAAGTATAATGTCAACCTATTCTTTATACTATACAAAAAAGTGGGGTTAACCGGCAGTGGTTCTGAACTCATGAACTCGACCTTCGCCGTCATTACCCATAGATCTAAGATCTGCGTGCTCAGTTATTGAGCTGACAGCAGTAATGTTCACAGATTGTCGCTTGGCGATAAGATAACTGACAATGCAGCGATGAAACTTTAGTTACTTAATCAACAATAAGGACATAGGTGAGACTTTTGCAAAATACCCTATGCGATTGGTTAAAAAAGTAAGGGAGAGAAATAAAAGTATTAGAGCGTCCCATAAGTTTCTTCCCTTTTTTGATGCAAAATGATGACAGGCTATTTGTTGTTTAAAGTGGATTTATTATGTTTTATATGAACCTTCTTCAATCTCTCAGGAAGCCTCATTATGCCCTCTTTCCAAAATTGTTGATGCTTATTTGCAAAATATTCATCGTGCGTTTTTATTTCGTTGATAGATTGGAAAGATTTAGCACGGAGAGAACTTTTAAAGGGGAGAAACAAGTAATGATCGGATGAAGCAAGGTCTGGGAAGAACGGAAGGAGGAGAGAAAAAATGAGGCAAAACGTCCGAATTAAACTGTAATAATTTTGCCGTCTTGCGTTGTCGTGATGAAAAACGACCCCGTGTCGATTCGCCTATACTGGCTGTTTTTCTGATATGGCGACTTTCAATGGATCCACTTGATTACAATATTTGTCAGTATTGATCTTATCGCCTTAAGGAAAGAGCTCGTAGTACACTATACCTTTCCAGTCCCACCAAATGCATAAAATAACCTACTTTGGATGAAGTCCAGGATTGGCAACAGTTATTTTCTAGTCTATTTTCCTTAGACCAAGTGCGTTTTCGATGCACATTTTGGTATAAAATCCAAGCCTCGTCTCCAGTGACAAGCCTTTTTAAGAAGTGATCCCTTTCATTTCGTTGGAGAAGTAAATCGTACGTAGAGACGCGGTTCATAAGGCTGATTTCCGGCAATAGGTGTGGAACCTAAACTTCATATTCGCATATCCTATATTGATTAAATGCTTATGTACCATTGTCTTGGGAATATTAGTGGCATCCACTATCTCACGCACATTGTATCGAGAATTTTTAGTGAGCACATTCTTGATTATGTCCGTATCCGTCGTTGCTCGGCGATCGTTGTCATCTTTCAACTCGAAATTTCCAACTCTAAATATTTTAAACCATATGCGGACAGTCCTAATAGTCGTGATACCACTCCCGTAAACGGTGCAAATCTCGTCTGCAGTGTCCTTTGCACTATTGCCTTTTTGAAAGCAATGAAGCATAGCGTTCCGCAAATACTTCTTTTGCCTCTCCACACTGAACGGTGCTGAACAAATTTTAAAAGAGACTTTGTCACCAACTAAGCATACTTTGAAAGAGCTCTGGGACGATTGAAACCGATGCCATAAACGGCTAAGAAATAAGCCTGCATGTTTATATCACACAGCCACTTAGAGCCACTTATAGCGTGGCGCGGAAGAAGCATATGGTACAACTTAATATATGAATATAAAAGGGAAGATCGGCTTGTGCATAATTTTATGCACCACAAGCCTCAAAAAAAATTTGCAAAGTAAATCAAAATCAAATATTAAGAACAGGAAAGATTAGGAAGTAAGCACATAAATTTATAGAGTATATAAAAAATGGATAGGTTATAAGAGATGAAATGTAAATAAGAATAAAATTAGACAGTATAAGTATAGAAGCAAGAAACATGAAAAGTATTACAGTAAAATATGACCTAAAACAATAATGTAAGATGAAAAGTAAACAGGACTCCAAGTGAAATTAAAAACTGAGTAGTAGTGGTAGTAAGTACGACTAAAACGGATAAATAATTAACAGACTGAATAAATAAATAAATACGTAGCTGTCGACTCAGCATTGCAACGCAACTTTTTTTTTCTGAACTTTTTTTTTGTTTTCACAATTGATTTAGTGTTTATTGGGTGTTATGAATGTACCTATTATGTAATTAATGTGTTATGTGTCGTATGTCGGGTTATTTTATTTAAATTGAAAAAAATGCAGCGAGCACAGTAGGCATCCTCTAGACGAGCCACTTAAATACCGTTCAGAACAAATCAGTCGTCAGCCACAAGCTCTATACTCTAAGCCGACGTTACATTAAAGGGCAATAAATACGTCCAAATCGGAACCACATTGGCGATTCCTCTCTTGATCGGGCATAAATCATTCCCGGCGGTGATTCATCGTTGGCCAGGCGCCAGGAGCGGTCGGCGCCTGTTCCAATCCGTGTTGAGCAATTCGCGGCCGTAAATGGCCGTTCGGACGCCACTGGCTTACGTCACGCGGCTTTCCTCGTTCTTTCGAAACTGCTGAGGCGGTCGTGCGACTATGTTCGCGTGTCAAGTGTATTTAAAATTCCAATATATTTAAAGTGTATAAAGAGATAAAAGACAGTATAAACTTTATTACAAAAAGTAATTTACGGATTTCGAGGCATTTTAATTTTTTTTTTTAACTTCTCAAACTTCACATATTTTACTGCTTTCGTGGTCATGGGACTGACTGTGAAGTAAAATGTCCAAATTTCATAATCACCCCAACAATGTGAGAGAGTGAGCGGAAGGGGAGGGAATGGAAGAAGAGGTAGGGAGGGGAGGAAGAAGGTGGGCCACGGGCCACCTCACTCACCGGACGAAACGCGGAAGCTAAAACACTTCCACTTTACGCCGATTTTCTGTGAGATCGTGGTACTTATCCGGTTCGAGCTGACCCATTCAGCAGCGGTAGCAGCTGCGTGGCTCTACCACAGTAAAAATTTACATTCGCGACATCAAACAAGACTTGCAAATGCGTTACTAGCCTCTAAGGCAAGGGAATAGAGGAAGGGCATCTACGCCTACGGAAGGAGGCCCAATCCCTCAGCATTGCCAGCCTAACTTAATTAATTACAACGGACACGATCGTTGATTAACACATCTCAAGCGTAGTCAGTCGAGCTCAACAGATTCCTCCCCTGGGCAGAAATTCATCCAGGTAGATATTACACCTACAATTCTATTAGAGTTGCCATTGACGAATCCGTTGACTCGGTGCCATGCAATAGAGTGGCGTCAATGAGCACGAGTGGGCCACCGTCGGCCATGACCGCTCGGCGGTTCACTCTTGAATTATTCAAGCGATACTCTCGCAAGTTCTAAAGTTGGCATGCGTCTCTTGATCGAGGCTGTAGTGTCTGTCCGAGCTTTAATACAAAAATACATTTGTGGAAAAAGGACGTCACAAAAACTTTTGAATCCTCATTTATACATTTCGTTCGTGAGGAAGCTACTACAGGCTGTTGAGAGGAGCCGGCGAGAAACTCAATAGTTGCTTTTTTACAATACCGCTACAGTATGTTAAGCCTTAATACAATGTAATAGCTACCCCGCTAACGAGTCAATTAATTAATTTCCATGCATTTTGATCTACCAGAAACTCCTGAACAGTGTAATAAACTTTGAGCAACAAAATGTTTTGGTGTGTAATTTTGAAAATACACACCAAAACATTTTGTTGCTCAAAGTAAAAATGTAATTTTGGTTTTAAAAGGGCCAAGTGGTAGATCTAAAATATTTTGTGGAATTTTATTAAATATGCGTGTACTGAGGCCCATGAAGAGGAGAGAACTTTTTCACCTTTTGGTAACATTATTTCTCTCTCCAAGGTTCAAGAGCCATCTGAGGTCGGCTACAAAGCGATTTATTGCTCAAATGACCGAACCAATTGGGCAATGTTTATAAATAGATCGCGCTAGTAACAGCGCCCGCCGATGATCTAATGGCATTAAAATTACGTTAATACAGTCGCTCCGACTATTATAAGTCCGATGGATGCGGCGAGTTACTTTTGAACTAAGCCTTGATATCTCACGCCATGGGCGTCGTTCGATTAATCATAATTTTAACTGTACCGATTTATAATTACAAACTGGTTAATAACACCCGACTGATATCTAACTCTTTTAGAATCTTAGGCGAAACGAAAAAGTAGGGCAGAATTATTGTAATAACAATAATAAGACCCTCCTGACCGGCATGGGCCACGGCGGCTAATCTATAAGACATCAGCCAACTGCGCGGGATATGCTTAGTCTGGCCAAATATACTGTTACAATTAAAAATAAACAAAATATTAGTTTTGAATTTGGAATCTATCATTTTTATACGATTGTTCCTTACGTTTTCTTATTTTCGCGCCAATATATTATAAAATTTTTGTGATATTAAAATGGAGTGGGGTGACAAAGAGAAAAGTAGGTAGGGTAGGGTAAAGTTATTGCATTACATAAAGTAGGTATTTAGCCAAATACATTTTTTTTTAAATCCTCCATACGCTCGGTATCAGTCAAATGTTTGTGTACTGGGCTATTGATAGGTCAAAGTAACCTCCTCTGTATGTGACAGAAAAAGATCTGGCCATCCACGTAGTGTTCGTACGAAAAAGGCGCTCAAAGCAGTAAGAAATCATGTCCGAAAGCAAAAAAATTTTAACAATATTAACTGAAAGCTCTTAAGAAGCTTCCCAATTAGTCAACAAAGTACACCGTGGGTATTATCCGACTTCAGTGATGGTTTAGTGGGGTGTTAGCTATGATGGAGTGACTGAGCCATATTTTTGTGAAAAAGGTATCAAAACATCGGCACAAGTGTATCAAGACACTATTCTAGAGAATATTTGTGGCGAGACTAAGTGTTATAGCGCACAAGCGTTTGCGTAGACACGGGTGCACTCTCTCCCTTCAGCGGCGGTAATCGCTTACCATCAGGTCAGCCGCTTGGTTGTATGTCTCCTCCTCCATTAAAAAAATCCGATGCTGCTGCACTCCTTACATAAATATACACAGGATACTGATGATGGCGTTAGAACGTCGACGCCATCATAGTCTGACTGCAATCAGCAACGTCAATTCGCACTTAAGTGTTTAGTCTCTATTGATATGTTGAAGACTAAGTCTTCAAGCATATAAAACGACGAATATAAATGAAACGAAGCATATAAATTAAGAATATTTTGTTGCTTAAAGCTTATTATACTGTTCAGGAGTTTCTGGTAGATCAAAATGCGTGGAACTTA
>DWHO01001248.1:0-16091 GCA_018247575.1 Eurytides lysithous rurik
GCTAATCCCTAGTTTTTTCAATGTATCAAAAATGTCGGCTGGCTCCTTACCTACTTTGTACAGTGCAATTACTGCAACTAATGAACATTTTTCAAAATTAATTTCTAAAAAAAAAAACATACAATAATGGTGGGAACTTCTCCGATAAAAAATAGACAAGAAGTCTATTTTTTATCGTAGAAGATTATGTTCGAATTTCAAATTAATGTTTTTTTTAAATGTATGTAAACAGCCAGTAACAATTTATGCTTAGACTGGGTACAGTTTGATACTAAAAGTTTTAAGGTACGAAAGTTCATAAAGCGTCACAACTTTTTCCTTTAAATGTGGCCTTATGTGAAAAAACCGGTCGTCCCTCTAGTAGCAGCGGAAACAGGAGACATCCGCCAAATTAGTAACAGACGGCTGAAATGTTACAAAATGCTCAATTAGTACGAGATAATGATGGCGTATTTTTTGCGATGCTTTTAGACTGTAATATTGGAAAGTTATAGAAATATTTAAAATTTTATAGCACTTAAGTAAATAGAATTTTTAAAATCTCTTATATACTTGTATGTACCTGTACTCAGGTGCTTTTAATTTTAAATTGGTAACGTGAACAATTTCAGTAAATTTTACTAAAGGATCATTCATCATAATACAAAATATATAGCATCGGCTAAAAGTATTGAGTACGAGGAATGTTATAACGAAATCTAATAAAACAACAATTAGGTTTACATCATTATTTATTCATTAGGGTGGATTCCAAAAATGTTAAAATCAATATTTTGTGGATCCACCCTTTGTTTTGATCACTGCAGAAATTCTTTTCGGTAGAGAGCTAACAAGCTTTTTAAAATCTTCAGGACATATATCGTTCCATTCTTTTGACAGGCGGAATTATATCTTCTTTATATTTGTAATGATAAAATGGCGCCTGTCTTTGTGCTCTAATAAGAATCATAAATATTCTATAGGGTTCAGGTCTGCAGACTGGGCAGGCTACTCAAGAGGCTCATTGGAGTTTTCTCTGAACCATGTTATCGTGCGAGCTAATTTATGGCATGGTGTGCTATCCTGTTGAAGCTTATCGCCATCTATGTTTGTATCCAGCCATGAACGCCGATTCGAGGACATTTATGTATTTTGTAGAGTTCATAGGTCCGCTACCTCCAGAGTCCGTCATTCAGCCCCAAACCATTATAATACCTATTAGTATATTCTATCTATATCACCAAATGTAAAAATGGGCTTTGTTCTTTATTCCTCATTTTGTACATGTGTAAAATTTAAACGATGATCTATACTTTTGGCCAAGATAGTAGGAATTTTTGTTCGAGCATACAAGTATAGTTTATTATTATTTATTATTATTATCTCTCTTTTACTATCCGTTCTGCATACATAAGTTAGTTAACCAGGAATAAAAACGTTTAGTTCTCGAGATGAAATCACTGACTCATTTATATACGGATGTTCAAATAAATTGTTCGTTTGTAAATTTACTTTACACACTTTAAAAAAAATTATAAAACAAGTATTACCTAAAATTATTGATATTAAATGAAAATTTAATATCAATAATTTTAGGGCAGGTTGCCTTTAGTGGCAGGTGATGATCTTAGGACCACAACATCTCAGTTTGTCTCGTGACCCCGTTTACAGTATAGTTTATTCAAAATAATTCAAAACAGAAATTTAATACATAGTTTACGCGCGACAAAAATCTGTTATATAGTATTATCGTATATTGTCAACGTGGTTTAATACCCAGGCAAGGCAAAATTCATAGGTTCCCCCAGCAGTTGTCTGTGAATGTATATTGTGGCTTTAAGGATAAAAGAGTTAAAAAAGATAATAGTCGTATTTTTATTTAGGAATTAAAAATTGGTTAATAGTAATAATAAGGTACGCTAAAACGGGGAAATTTAAAAATCAGAAAATTGTTTTAATTAGGTAATTTGCGTGAGCGATTCTTATATAGCAAGATAAGGTTACTCCGTTTTAAATAAAGGTCCGATAGATGATCGCATGGATTAGTTTATACGCGCCTATAGAACAGTATTTTGACGTAAGCAGGCAAAGGCATGCAATGAAAGCGGTCGCCTCGGCAGTCGGGCCGCTCGAGGGACTAGATTCTCGACAACATGCCGTAAATGGTATTGGTACAGTTTTACTCTGTAAGCCAATTAGCCTTACAATAACATAAAACACCCAGTGCCGCCAGTGAGTGCAAAACCTAACAGCAGCATGCAAACTTCTTAACACTGTGTAATATATGGACTGATTCTATTATACTTGTAATTGTTCAAATATAAAACTGTAGGGCGTCAGTATACTTTTACCTGTTTCGTCATTTATGCGTAGCAAATAATCAAATCTATTTCCATTTATGGGTAGATATTGCTGGCAAAATTAAACACAAAACTGTACGTATATAGGTACTATTACTTTCGTATGAATTCCTGTATCTAAAAGTTAGCTAAAATAACATCCAACCTAGATGTTGTAATTTAATTGCTTAGCGCGAATAAAGTTTATTCTATCATTTAAAACATTTTGGTATGATATATATTGAATTAAGTTTATTGACTCGATTGCGGAATATCTACTACATTTCATCTCAAAACATTTTAAATAATTAAAAAAAAATGCTTTTAAAAGAGCAACTGCTGATTTGCTCGCCAGCTTTTACAGCAGAACTGCATTCCGAGTGATGGTAGTTTTCTCACGGACTCACTACACTAACTCTTAATAACATAAAAATTACAAATGAAAAGTTGTTGTAAATGTCTATTTGAATGAATATATTTGTATTTGACTCGAATTGATAAATTATAGAAATCAACTTCTTTCCTCGTAGAAATAGCTATATTTTGCGTACTACCCGCACCATCCCACACTGCATCCGGGCACATACTAGAGCTAAACTAATTGAACCCATTGTTATTTTTTTTCTGTAAAGAAAAAGTTATAGTGGAAAAAGACGCAGTTAATTATTTCAAGAAGGACGAACACTAAGTAATACGACATAATTTTTATTGCGAAGTGTGACTTGTTCATATCACCCTACGACCATTGCCACACTGCAAAAACCTTTCCAAGTAATTAGAAAATCTTAATGAAAAATATAGATGCACCAAAGTGTACTAGCCAGTGCATCTATGTTCTTAAACAATAGAAAATGAAAGAAAACGGTTGCTACAAATGATTTTAGTAAGATGTTAAAATTAATAAACCTAATAAATTAATAAAAGGTTGCTTTGTGCACTAGTACTAGTTCACTAGTGTTTTCATTTAAAAAAAAATATTGTGTCAGCGCAAATATTCGTCAAGGAAAGACAACGGTCGGCCGGTAAAAGCAATAAATCGTGCAAACAGTAAACAGGCTTCACAAGCCACTTCGAGGATAAAATATCAGTTGCGGTCACAACGTTATCGGGTTACAGTTCTATGAATTTAGAAATTGAACTGGACAGACAAAAACAAGCGATAGCTTTGCATTATAATAGAAATATACGGTATTATGAAGTAAGCAACGCGGGTAATACTTGTTTTATAATTTTCAGGTATGATTCAGTCGAGTGTCTCACTCTGTGGGATTATTAGCGTGTTTATAAAATGCGTCACGACTGGAATTCAAAGCTTTCCGTTAAGAGAGAACTTTAATTGTAACATCTTGCCTTATAAAATTAGATACATTTTAATTAATTTAGATACTATGCTGTACGCATTTCTTGACAATGGATCTCATGTTTTGAAGACAGAACTTGCCTATAACAATGTTGTAATTTTGTCAATATCTTAGTACACAATATACAGTTAAAACAACTGAAAAAAAATCAACTTATAAAAATAAATATATTATTGAATACCTTAAAGCAGGTTTTAAAAAAAGTTTGTGAATGAAGTTGAGAAAAGAATGCTTTGGTGCTTTGTTCATCTTGTTGAAAAGGATGAACGAAGGAAATTTACGATGCGAAAGTGAATGGTGAAATAAGAACGGAATGGTCTTAGCTAACATATGTACATACCAAAATGGGGATACAAGCAAAACGAGGAAGAGACAATTGAACTGAACTATGAATTATATATAATATATTCTATTCATGAAGTGTACAGATTTGAATCCAAAATTGTCGAAAAGTATAGGAAAGGAGTAATTGTGTAGATTTAAGTGGTAACTGAGCACTTGTTTTAAATTTTGTATCCACAATAATCTTATAATTTAATTACTTTCTGTCATCTGGTACGTATGTTTTTTATAAATTATAATATTATACTAGATACGTCTTAAATGCTTAGTTCGTCATTTCGACTTATTGGACCTACTGTCTATCGTGTAAAGAACAAATAAATATCGTAAGTCGACAAGCCAAAGCATATGCAAGTTTTTACACAATGAGTTAATGAGTTTTAATTAGGTATGATAGTTAACAGAAAAAATACCTAAAAGTCACTAGACGGTAACGAATTTGCAATAAAAATGCCTGTAGTTGTACAGGTACATTTTGTTATTCGAACTATGCAGTAATAAGAAACAGCAGCAACAAACAACATTCATGTCCTTATCAAAGGAAGTCGGGAACCACGTGGAATGCTGAGTTGTTTGCTTCGTCATCGCCGTACTCGTTATACTTATAATATTATAAGTGTGTATATATATAATATATACTTGTCGACGTTCACTCGGCGAGGTGGCGTGATGTGTGACTAATAAGTATGTACCTTAGTAAATGCGTCTGTACTGTTGCCCGAGCAACTTATACGAGATATCTATTCACAGCTCTATGTTAAACAGCAACATTTATGTAACTGCTCGTTGACTATTCTCATTTGTAATCTAAATATGCTTTCGTAGCTAATAATTGCGAAAGTGTACGTTAATTTAAAATTCTAATATCAAACGTGCAGAACAATTTGTTTACATATACGGTATTCCTTATATAACGTGGATCTTATTTCAAAGAGACTGCTGCGTAATTTAAACGGCAGCTAACGCTATTGTAGAGTCGCCGGATTAGTTTTGTAATCGGCGACCGTTTAGAGACGCGGGTGTGGTGGGCGCCGGGCAGGGTGCACGCGCCCGTCTCATCTAGATGTGCGGCCGCCATATTGGTATCACAGAAATACGTGACGAATACGCCTATACGAACTTGCGATGTCGGCGCGCGTCTTTTAAATATATTTCTAAGCGAGGAAGAGCGTACACCTGAGTAAAAATTGTACGGTCAATTGGTCAGCGATGATTCTAGAGTCGGGTTGTTCGTTGGTGCATTAAGCCCGCGCGCCAGACATGGCGGCGGCGGCCCGGGCGCCCGCGCCGCTCCGCCAGACCGTTCGGCGCCTGCGCACACAAAGGGCTCATTGTATTCCCCGCCGTTGAATTCTAAAGAAGAGTCCCTCGAATTTTTTTTTCACTAAAATTCCTAATACCAAAATGACACCAAACAATGGGTTTCCGTCCTTTTATTGGCACCTTATTTTTTGTTGGGGGTCCGAATGGACCTACCTAAGTTATAAATAAAATCACAACCTGTTCCGACGTCGGTGAAGTATTAAGGATTCCTTCTCACCTACTCATTATGAAGTGGCAGCATTCGAGAGACAATTTTCGAAACAAAAACCTTTTTTTTTTAAATCTCACTTTATTATTATAATGCGCACAGGGTAGTAAAAGTTGTTTCGCTTTTGATTGTGATTACTTTTTGGCAGTACTTTTAACGGTATTTATTAGAACGGTTCCATTAATCAGGTAAAATGAAAATGTTTCTATTCAGCATGTGCCGTCTATGTGAATTTTGAAGTAGATATTAATGTTAAACTTGACAACGGAGTGAACTCGAAAAACTGGAAACGAAGGATCCACATTGATGATTCACAGACATCTTTGAGATGCAGCTTTCGAGATTGAATATAGATGGAACCGGGGGGTAGCGCGTTCCTCGTCACTTAGGTGCGCCGAACGCCCACGGGAAAGGTGCGGCGTCCGACAAACAGGTTTCCTCTCACCGACGACGTCGCGCCTGACCCGCGGCCACGTGAAAATCGCCCCGCCGCTTCATTAAACGATTCTATAGATATTTATTATAACGCCATGTTGTTTTGGTATTGCGCCTTCAAAAATTGGATCCTAGATGTTAGTTAATAATCGCAAAAACAAAATAAACAATGTAAGATAAGTAAGGCTAATTAATAACAGCGAAATTCGTTAACACGTTATTACAAGTCGTTATTTGTCAATTGGCTTAGACGAAGCTCGTTTTTGCGGTCACATTGGTAATTTCGCTTTTGGGTTCGTTTCGTAATTAAACTGATACGAATTTTCCCACGTTATCGGGTGCTACGTGTCCGTCAATTCTAGTTATTGGAGTGATGTCGACTAAACGTAATGTTATCTATATCCGTTGATGCCGGCGTGGGGTCGCGATGACGCAGTACCGACTAATCCTACCACAAATCGGAACGACGAATTCACGAAAATTCACAAACGTTGCATTCAAAAACCATCGATTAGATTAGATTGAATAGAATGTGAAGGTCGTTTGACTATCGTTGGTAATGTTATCTCGATACATTTGATTGTCCCTGATATAAATGGAATTGTTTTTCAGGCAGCTTTGCTCGTTATCGTCAGCGAAATTCCACCTATAACGTGAGTCGGAATTTACAGACGTCATACGGACTGACTGGAAAATTACTAGACAATGAAGAAATATTGAGAAATATTGGTGAAAGTTATAACTCACTTCTGTTAGTATTAATACCAAATTTTAAATAAAATAATGAAAATCGTCATTATAAAAATAAATGTCCGTGTTAACAAGGTTCTTATCGGCACCATTCTTATTTTGTAGTAAACAAGACATCGAAATAAGTGAAGTGAATAATAACCTAAAAAAATTAGGTTCTAAAAGGTTAGTTTAGAACCTAAACTACAACCTGTAAGGTTTAAAAAGAGATCTAAATCAAATACGTTGATGTCAAATTGATGCGTCGTGGGTGTTTGGACGCGAGTAAATCTCTTTGTCTATATTTACGCCTTGTAACGCACTAGTCACAAATAAACGGCCATGGTACGCTGGCTAGGCGCCACCGGCGGCCCGCGCGCCTGTCTATTGCACAATTTACCGTTGCCCGAACTAACCAGCCCGTAACCACAACGGGCTTCGACTCGCATCGTGTCGGAATCGCTTATTTTTACTGGACGAACTTTCAGAATCAGCCCACTCAACACGTCAAATTTGAAATAGTTCACCAAGCCATCTGTTTTCAAGTTCCGCCACTTATACCGACCGTTGTTAGCGTAAATAATTCTCTTTAAAAGTTGGTGATAGGACGTCAAATGTTTATAACTATTGAATAATAGTTATGTAACGATATCGATTTTAACGTAGTATCAATTACGACTACAAATCTACCATTTAAATTTGCGAATCAGAATACGCGTTGCATCACTAGTGAATAATTGTAATATAAAAAGATATTTCGGTTAGACGATTTTTAATTTTACTTCAGGCAATAACCCATAATTACACTTTTTAATTATAACATAATCATAATTACTTATTACATCATTAAATAAATTTACTAAATACGTATCAATTAACTGAGCAATAACTTTGCGATAAGAGTTAGGTTTCTGTGCTCATCTTTCTATACTCTTTCAAAATTACTTAGATAACAAAAAATAAAACAACAAATGAAAATTACTGCAGAAACATTTACTTTAGGATATGCGGTACGGTATAAATATTTAAATATTTAACCACTTATTACACGGCGACCAGGATATGATAGTGCATTTGTTCATAAAAACAATAATAATTTAATCACTTGCACTTGATTTTGTGACGTTTATTCGAATATGTAAGTTATTATGTTTCATATTCGAATAACCTTTAAAAATCAGGTGATTATTGTCCTTCACAGCCATCTGTAAAACCAAGGGCCAGAGTAATCGGTCAAGGAGTACCGGTCTTCCTTCACCGAACGGACGAACAACAAATGCAAATATCTTGCAGATGTCCATGGGTGGAGGCGTTCGCTTACCATCAAGTGAGCCGTTTGCTCGTTTGCCTTCTAATCCCGAAAAAAGCCAGATTCCACATGCTTTTGATGCATTGGACGCCATACCATATAAATTGTTGACTGTTTTACAAATTACCCTATATATTCAATATAAATATTTTGATATATAAGAGAATTTGAATTACGTCTAGAGAATCTTTTTTATACCACAGCTAACACTAAAAATGTAAATGTGTTTAAGGTGAAATTTATTTACGCTGGAACCAAAAACGTTGTTGCAATTTCATTAATATCTATAGGATATTGCACATTAAAAGTTAATTGCTCTTCCTAGTAAATAAAAACTGCACAAAAGATTGTACATGTTGATTGGTTTGTAAATAACATAGATCTCGCTTCGACGCAACACGGTTGTTATATAAAGTTACAAACGAACACCAACCATTTTTTCAAGTATCTATAATGTTATTATATTTTTCAAATGACTTCTTTCAACTTAACGTCTATTCTAGTGAATCACTTACACTGCCTCCGCATGATTGATCAACTGTGCATTTAACTTGATTAATAAGCAACCGCGTAGATTTTTCCACTCCTTGTATGAACATCATTATCTTTTTATGGTAGAGTTACTTATAAAATGCATAAATTAATTGTAAGAGACGAGTGAAGTTCTCAGTGTTAATATCAGAGGTTTGTTTCATTAGAAAATTTCACAAATAAAACAAAGATTTTATTTATCTTCGCTAATACCTATATAACATAGAAATATTTTTTATATACAAATAATTTTCTAAGCAATTTGCGAATTGCGTTCGTTTCAAGCGGATACATTGGACACTAACATGCAATCGGTATCATATTTATCGGTAGGCAAACGGAACGATAAAACAATTGAATCGTCATTTATCTAATTAGCTTCAATTATGAGTTGGCCTTTTACTTATAGATATATACTGAATGTCAACGCGCGCCGGCGCACGTAGGCGCCCGGCTGGCTATGGCGAGATACCGAAATCAACCGATATAAACGATATTGCACATACACATAGCGTTATTTTTACAAGCGTTCGCCCGTATTGTTTATTCATGAAACGTAGGCAATCTGCGTGCGATCATCGAACCTTAGGCGAGCGAGGGCGTTTGTTGCATTTGCCGATACTAGACTGGAAGCATCTCTAGTTTCTGTCATTTTAAAGATATTACACTTAGATATAGATTAGGTATTAGTTTCAATTAGTGTATTTGACACTTAACAGGTGATAATATGAGTTGTGGAGTTTATAAACTAAGACAATACACAGTTGCTGATTTATTACGAGTTTAATTTTATATTAGGAGACTACCTACATATCTGAAGTCAAAACAAGTCCGCATATTCACATCCTACGAGTATTACACTTACACACGCAAATGGACATCGGCTATTACTTTATTGTCTCTGGAAAAACCCATGTTACCTTTTATGGATGTATAAACATTTGATGGCGGCTTAAGAGACTTTTCAGCGCTAAACCAGTATAAAACACGTTCACATACGTCCACAGCTTTAGACAGATTATAATAAGAATTCGATTGACAGGTAAATCCCAATGCGGCCGTGAATGTTAAAATTATGTATGTACAGTAAAGCCTTGCCATTCAGACTTTTTCATTTTCAAAATAACATTCATCCTAAAGTGATTTTTTGATCCATATTATTTTGTGCAGTCACAAATTCCAAAAGATTACAGAAGAAACTGTACAAATTGTGAAGATAAAAATCAAGGATTTTTACTTTGCTCCTCATAATTGATACATGTATTAACCTACCATCCATAGTTACATTTGATTTAAAGCATCCGTGTTTATTTTGTGGAAGAGTTTTTCATTTTTAAGGAGTTCCTTCTTGCTTAATTGCGCTATAGTACTTACGCAACAAATTTGTTCTGCCAATTACTAATTATCTTCCGATAAAGAAAGAGATGAAGGATGGTTATGGTAAAACAGATAAATAAAAGCAGCTGATTAGGGCCCTTTGTAAGAATACATTGCAGCGTCATTACAAACGATAAAATTTAAAGTGCTCGTTACCGAGGCAATGGAAATATAGGACATCACCGCGGTAGCGATAGACCGAGTTGTGAATAATGAAATGAATTGATAACATAGAAGTGTTTTATAAACTTAGCGATGATGCAATCGTGCGATGTCGTTCAGCAAATTTTCGGTTGTAAATATTTGAAATATCGTATTACTCTCGTCGCCACATCGTTCATTTCGCATTGGCTTGCAATATTTAGAAGACCACACGGTTATTTTAAGAATGCTGACAAAACGTTTACCTAGAACAAAGTGCACATTATATATATCATTAAGATAACAATAGACGTATTTTTTGAGAAAATATACGTTCATTCTAATATTATAGTAACTGTTATGCAACATACAACGAAAAAAAAATTGTGTTCCCAGCGTTCAAATTTCAGAGTTTTCATTCTGTGACGGTACTTATGACCCGATGGGGCATATGGCTTTATGGGGTAAAGAGAACGCAAATCTCGGCTCTAACGGCTCATGTAGTAAATTGTTCGAATTCTCGCTTTTGACAAATATTGAAATAAGACGAATATTGTGTTTTTACCGGCGCTGGTAACCCAAAGCAATACCCCGTAAGATATGATGCTGTAGGTGAACGAAAAGTATACTAACTTGGCGAGGAGTTTCTCAATATCAACTCCTCATTCAGCCAAGTAAAACTGTTGTTTCTTCTTGAAAAGTTGAACTAGAATTGTGGGGCAAATTAAACAGTGAAAAACATACACACTCTTGTATTTGTTTATGATGGATTTAAAAGTAAATTTTCTGTACCGAACTAGTTTGACATAATATTTAGCGTTCGATTCGATTGCTCTAGAATTTGATCTTTTCTATTTGCGTTCGTTTTGTATTTAGACAAATACTATATATTATTAAATAAAACAGATTTACGATTTTATCGCGCTTTTAATGTACTTTTTGTCTTGAAATTTCAAATACTTTACGTCGTTCAATGTCACCCGACAGACTTTATAATAGTCAAACATCTTAATCCTGGCTATCGTCAATTTTTCAGTATTTATTTTATAAATGTCCGTAGATCGGACTATTTTTTAATTTAATGAAATGTTACACTTATATTTATTATAGAATTGTTTTTTAATAACGTCACTGACATGTGTTTTAGCGGCTTTAAATATGCTCCAAGTAATTTGAATATTAGGTGTTCTAATTAATTATGCGGTATAATATAACGGTAGATGCCGGCTCTACCTCTTTGCCGCCATTTTATCGCCCACGTACGCATGTCACCGCATAATCGTAAAGTATTTGTCTAAATTTGAGAGTTTGTCTTTTTACGTGACTGCGAAAGAAACAATCAATCACAGTTTTATTAAAGTACACAATTCTACGTATAAATGAAGTTTGTCAAAACAAAAAAAAAATACTGTATTACTCATATAACTTTTATCGACCCATAGTTGCCGGAATGAAATATATGAATAGTTCGCTTTCAAAAATAATATCAAATTTTATGCTAAAATAAGAACAAAGATCAGCAATGGATATATGACTAATATAATTAAAATATGAGGATCTCGATCGCAACTTGATTTGCGAGTTATCGATAAATAAATTTATCCTTGACATTTTAAGAGATTGGTTTTTGTGATACGAGGATTTTTCCTTTTTGCGTCGTAGAAAGCTTAATTTGTTGTGAATGTGGCGGCGTTCATGGGGACAGGTACGTGAGAGGTGGCCGTGGTTCGCCACGTATCAGACAATTACCTGGAAAGTCTTGCGATAACGTAGTGTTTTATTTTTTTTTGAAATAGTGGAAATCGAGCGAGCAACTCGCGTGAAAGAATCTCTTTCCGGAGGTTTCTCTGTTCATCGATCTGAAAACAACATTTGAAGTAGGCTGTAAATTGTATTTTTATATAAAATTCGCCAAAAAGACTGAGACAATTTGGGATTGTTTGCAGTTGTGTTCGCTGTATCTATACTGTAACGCATAGCTAAAATTAATCCGAACTGTTTGTATTACATTGTAATATTATAGCAAATGTGCTTAGGGAATATATATATTTTACAAATCAATGTTATTTTTCAGATCGTCGATGGCGGATCCACTTTTCTGAATTACTTATGTATGTACCCGTTTACCATTGTTTGTAGTGTTACCTTACAGTGAAAATAATTAGTTATCATGGTAAAGTAACCACATACATACATAGCTTTCTTTCCTTGAATAAGACAGCTTGTCCTCGTAGAAGACTGGCGCGTAGCTTACACTAGATTGAAAATACAGTGGGGTAACTGGAGGCCCACTTTCAGTTGCCTCGTTGTGATGTTGGTTTTTCAGAGAAATATTGGTTTAATTTTGCACACACACACTTATGGCAGCTTATGTTAAATACAATATAATCGACCTTAACAAATCCAATTTTTGAATGGAACTGGTGCCTAGGTTTTGAGTACATACAAAAATGTTGTTATAATAATATTGTTGCATAATTGCATTGGACGATTTCTATCAAATCATATTGAGAATTCATGACCGTTGGACTATCCTTGATTATTTGAGAGAAACCTGGATACCTCTAATAGCAGCGTTGTAATGAACACAAACCGGTTGTCGACCGACCGGACCTCTTAAGTTTCCGAGGATTGACGCCATATCAACGCGGTTTTAAATTACTTCACAAACTTACACGAGGTGATCGATGCTTGGTTAATAAGGTTAGTCAAGTCTTATAAAGTTTATTGTAATTACTACTTATTAATATTTTACGCAAAATCATCTACAGGCGGTTTTCAATAGTGTAACTAATCTAAAATTAACAATAAACTAATTACCATAACTGAGAACGCTGAGATATATTGTTTTTAATATTTAAAAAAAAAAGTGACAGGTCGCCACTTTAAAATGCCGAAAAGTATTTTGAACTGAATGAGTTCAAAACTGCTTAACTCTAGGCTGCGTTCGTTGCCTAGATAAATAATTGGTATTACCGTACGGGATTTTGAAAAAGAATCCCACGATTGTCAAAATTATATCAATAATAACGTACTAGTAAATAACTAAAATAAAAATGCGTAATGAACAAAGAGTGTAAAGTAGAGACATGCATAGAAAATAGTAAGGAAGGGTATAATGGTATCACCTAAATGAAAAGACTATAATGGTAGCCGGCTTAACCCACCCGGTTTCTACCTTTTTTAATAAAATATAATATTAATTTTAACAATATTTTTAAATTTATATTTACTCTAAAGCATAGGTTCCTTTAACAACTTTTTACGGACTGCCGCCCCTTTAAAAAAAACATAACATCCCCTCCTACATAATAGTTAGTTATACCAATTTTATATGTCTGTATATTATCTTTTAATAAACAAAAATTATCACATTAATGCTCTCTCTCTCTCTCCTTTTCCCTAATCGCCGCCACGAAAAGCTCTAGCTACCATGGAGCGGTACCGACCCCGTTGGGAACCTACGCTGTAAAGAGTTTGTAGCGATTTTATGGCATCTAATATAACCTACAGCATTCTACGTTTTTAAATCTTTTATTTATTACATATTTAAATTATCAGAACGTCTTGAAAGTGGGTGAAATTTATTTTTTATTTTAATCTTATTTTCACGTACTATCGGATGTCCGAAAATATATTGTTTGTCTTACACCCACCTTCCTCTTATTGAATTCGGTAGCCTATACAATGTTATGGTAACATTTACATTTAAGAACTAATAAGTTTTGTGTGCGTGAATGAAAGTTAAAATGGGACGCTTCACACATTATTTACTCTGTTTGTAGTGAGTAGTCACTTAAACGAATTTCTCTTAGATTAAAACATTAACTTTGATAATACGTCATGATTTATACTCTAATGGTACATAACATTGACGCAACAAGCTAAACGTAAGTGGGTGTGCTTACTTAGAAAGTTTTTTGTGGCATTTACATCATTCACAGCTCCATCTTTTCACTATTTTACATTCACATTAGTATAAAAGAAAAGTGTATATTTCCACATTTCTATTATCTTTCAATCATTACTATTCTTAAAAAAAAAGCAATTTAAAAAGGATTTCAAAATTAAATTAAAATAATTTCTTTTTTATTCATGTTATTATTTTTTATATTTTCTCATAGAATAATTAAAAACAGAAACATCACTAGACCATGAATTCGGAAAATCATTTGAATTGTCGTGAAATTATTAGGACAATTTAAAATCCTCAATTTAGAATAAAATGTTGTAAATAGTTTTATTTAAATAATTTGTACAACAAAACTTAAAATTAATACAAAATACATAGGATAAATGTTCAATTCCACGTTATAAACTTTTAAGTCAAGAAAAATAAATGGATAAATTAACGTTAAATATCTTAATAATCTGTTCCTATGTGTTCGTGTTGCCTACATGTTTTAAGGACGTAAGGATGTAAATGTAATGTTTTATTGTGATTTTTTAAAATAATACATAATAACCGGCGATAAGCCTCAATTTATTATGTCCACAGGGACTCCACTATGAAACTCAATGGTCTCGAAAGTTGAAAGATACACCGCTGAGTCAGAACTGGTCCCATTTATGTGACGCTCGAAACACACGTGTGCTTCATACTAGCCTCCATTAGTTTTCCAGCAATGTGGCGGCATTTGATTGTGAACTCTCCGTCTAAATTATATTAAGTCGAATGTAGTTTATTCCAAAACATTATTGATACAAAATAGCTATCAGGACTAAAATGTTTAAGAATTCATAGGGAGCTGATTAATTGTGGCGCTTATTGCAATGGCATAGAGTGCATAATAATCTTTTGTTCTGTTCTTAGGACCTTTCATTGTTGTAGCTAGAGCCATTGGTATGGCAAGCGAGCCGCGGCGTCGATGTGTCTGTTGAACTTATTAGTTCATTTAACGAGCGGCGGCTGCCTGTCTCTCGGACGCGACGCACACACGGATCAAGTATCAACCGGTGTCATGATACTTTTAAACTGCTGGACACAATAAGCTTTTTCAATCATTAAGTATTTTAACTAATACAATCATGTACAAGATTATCTAGAAATTTAAAGGGCAGAAGTAATTAAAACAGTAATGCTAATTCATCAATGATTAATTCCTTTGGGACATTATAAAAAGATATTTAAATTTATACTTATAACATATAATATTTAAGATTAAAGGAAGAAAATTTGATAGACGAGCAAAGCTTTAATGTTTGTCTTCACACATTGAACATGTGTGATTTTTATTACGTGCCTAAATCTAAAGTCAGTTCATTTGTATCTGCTATGTCTATCATCCTACAATACTAAAAAATACAATTTTAAGAGGTTTATCAAGCTTGAGAACGGAGTCCTTGAAAAAAAAAACAATTAGTTTTACATGATCCAATATTCATTTAAAAATCAAACGATAACGATGACTGTTCTAAATTTTTTGATGACATTGGCAAGAAAGTTGCCATGATGTAAAGATGGTCCGCCATTTGTTGCTGTGTTAAAACACTAATATAATACATCATTAACAAATTTAAACATTGTAAGCTGAGATTTTAATTTTAAGTTGTTTCCAAAAAACCCAAAGATACGATAAGAATAGCCAAGAAAGTGCTTTAAAAACAACGCTTAATGGATCATAGGCAAAGGTCTATCGCGATAATTTGTAGTCATTTATTTTCTAGCATGACTAATGACTGATCGCCACAATAACGCAATTACTATTTACCCGCCATTACTAAGAAACTCTAATATTTATATGATTGGTTGTCTTTGTGTTATTGCAACATCAATCATCAGCGACCACACATACAAAAACATCAGTGCGGATGGAATGTTCTTTAAACACCATGATGTCATGTTGAGTTAAATTACTTGGTACTTGATACGACCTTGCTTGCCGCTTGAAGTGATCGCAAATGTGCCCTCAATGTTGTGTTCAGAACGCAACACAAAGCAGCTGGTAATTTTCAATTTGTCATGAGTTCTAACAGTTTAATCAATAAAATATATTCAATACCTTGTAATGTTAAAG